>CAIGRO010305253.1:5001-16860 GCA_903798355.1 Fraxinus baroniana | reverse complement strand
ATTAAAAATCGTAGTTTCCATCCCATTTATTAATCATAAAATATCTTGCGTGACAATCAAGGATTTATATAAGAGCGTGTTTGGTAGAGATTAAAATCGGATTAAAATTGAAAAAATAGTCATTATTATTGACTTTTATTAGACGAGTATGACCCAATAACGACCATATTTTCAATTTTAATTGAATTTTAAACTGTACTAAACAGGACCTACTTTTTTCATATCTGTTAAGCAATGTTGTTTGATTTTTGGAGTTCACTAGTACAGTCACTCCATGAAAATAAATGTATGGAGTTCACTACTATAGTTCTATCATTTCTAATTACATAAACAAAAAAAAAATGTGAATTTTGATCTGTTCCGTGCAATCCTACAAACCTAATTTTGCAGAAATACAAAAAATCAAATCTAGAGTGAAATCTGATTTTTGGCTATCCTACAAACCTGATTTTTCTCTAAGGCCTTTCAAAAAACTTCAATATTTGGTACTCATTTTTGCCTGTGCAAATGAGGGGCCTAGAGTAATTGTTGCATTTACAATGAAGGATGTGAAACCCTATGAAAGTCCTATGAGCGTTGGGGAGAATCTAGGATCTATTGGGTCTTAGTCGCTCAACGAAGCTCCAAAGCCGACTACAACGAAGGTAGTGGTGACTGCAAATAAGGGCCTTTATGTCAACCTCTTTGTTGAGGTCGGGAGGGGACTTGTGTTTTGCGATGGTGCGGAGGAAAGTGAGTTGGGGAATTCAATAGTGGCTTGTTTTGGGTCTGGGGTGAAGGACACAAGCAAGAGGCGAATGTTGATTTCATAACGGTAAAGATTTTCCTACGACGGTGTTGTTTCTTTTGTTGGGAGGGCCCGATTGGGTCCAGTCGACGAGTCGGGTTGGTTTGGTGGGGTAGAGTTTTTGGTTTTGGCTTAGGTTTGATGATGGTGGTGGTGACCGCGATGATGAGTTGATTTCTAGCTTGGTTTAGTTGGGGGTAGGTGGGTAAAGGAGGTGAATAATGATTTTCATTTTATTTCTTTTCATTAAGGGCCTGTTTGATAGGTTATTTTCCATGAAAAATAGAAAATAAATTGCAACTTCCACTTTTGTCTTGTTTGATACACTTTTTTCTTCCATAGAATTCATTTTTCTTGATTTGGCTCACATGCTCACAATTTCCTTGGTTTTGTGAAAAATCAATTTCCACCAATGATTTTCCGTTTCTTTTTTCTTTTTTTGCAATTGAAAAAAATTCTAGACATAATGGTAAAAAATTATCACATTTATTGACAATTTCCATACAAAATAAAGACAAAGGAATGATATTCGATATAGTAATTTTTTTTGACAATTTGAACAAATTCTAAACCTAATGGTAAAAAAATTTATCACTTTAATGAACAATTTTCATGAAAAATGAAACTAAACGGACACAAGACTGTCAACATTTTTCAAGTGAAAAATTATACAAATTAAACACAATTAATTACAATTCGCGTGTTCGGTAGAGATTAAAATAGGAAAAATTAGCCGTTATTGTTGACTTTTATTAGACGAGTGTGACTCAATAACGGCCATATTTTCAATTTTAATTGGATTTTAAGCTGTACCGAACATGACCAAAGTAAACTCTAGGCAATTCAATTCTTTATAATTCATTTTCTTTCCATCAAAATTCCACATTTGCAATCAAATGAACCCTAAAATGAGAAATAACAAAAATGTCCATGCTTTAAATGGTCAAAATATTCAATTTTTGCATTTTTTCCAGGTCAACTAACGCTAGAATAGACAGTTTTCATCTATTTGGACCTCGAGTGCATAATTTTAAAATGTTTGGGACTGTGAGTAACACAAAATTAATGATAGAGTAAAGTTTACAAAAAGGTATGAAGTTTAAATTTGGGGAAAGTGTAGTGGGGCTCCAAAACTCTCACTTAAGGTGTGTTTGAACCACATTAGTTTAGAAGAATATATTTTGAAATGAGTCATGCTACACGTACAAAGGGGATGACAAAAAGGTTGACAAAATGTCATTTGTCACCCCCCTATTGGAGGGGTGGCTAACGTCATGTACAAATAGCATTATTGATTTTGAAATAGTAGATTGATAAAGAATGTGTGGTGGAAAAAAAATGAAAAATTATTGATGTGATGAAAAATATTATTTTATTATAAAATGTGTGGTTGAAAATAAGTAGAAGAATGATAATGAGAATTTTTAACGTGACTCGAACAGGGCTTAATTGTAAACTATAATCAAAATTTTGACTTGTTGCACCATTCCCAAACTTTCATTTTGTGGCACAATGGATGGAATCCGTCAGGTGCACGAAATGAAATATTTAGGATCGTGGGAGCAAAATGTCAAAGATTTGGGTATAATCTGCAACTAAGTAAAAGGTTTAGGACCCCAGTTGCAATCTTCCCTTTAAAACTCCACTAAACCTTAGCTCGAAATACCCAGCAGCAACGCACAACAAAAATGACCACCGCTGCCTCCTCCTCCACCTTTCCCGTCCCAACTACACAATTCCACCACCACCACCACCACCACCACCGTCAACGTACAACTCTACTATGTGCCAAGTCCTTGACCTTCACCCCACTCGCTTTCCCTCCTCCCTCTCTCCTAATATATCGCCGTTCCACTCCTTCCCCCATCTCTGCTTCTCTCAAGGTACAGACTTTCTACCTTATATTTTCTCCTCCTTCTTCAATATTAATTTGGTGGAATTAATTTTTGATTATTTATTGGCGTTTCAAACATGAAGGAAAAAATTGGGGGCATTAAAAAGACATGGAGTGATATAAGTAGCTTGAACTATTGGGTGGTTAAAGACTATTACAGGCTTGTAAAATCCGTTAATGCCCTTGAACCTCGACTTCAAAATCTCTCCGATGAACAGGTTTTTTGATAACTTATTCATTCTTATGGCTCTGTGCAGCTCCAGAGCTTTATTTTGAATGTGTTTTAAGTATGTCTTTGATCATTTTTTATGAATATTATTGTAGCTAAAAGCGATGACTATGGAATTTCGGGTCAGATTAAACCGGGGAGAGACATTAGCTGATATTCAAGCTGGTGTGAAATTTACGTGTTATCTATTTTTTGATGAGTTTTGGTTAAAGATAACATTTTTATTGTTGTTTTTATAGGAGTTTTTCCCGGATTTCAAAGTTTCAAATTGTGATTTATTGTCTTTCATAATGTGTATGTGCAGAGGCTTTTGCTCTTGTTCGTGAAGCTGCAAAAAGGAAGCTTGGAATGCGCCATTTTGATGTTCAGGTTGCATATCATAGGCTAAATGATTGTATGTAGTATGTATGCAATACTGTTATTTGTAATGGAGGCAGATGCGAGAATATGACCGCATGCATCAGCTAATTATATCATGTGGTCTTGGTAAAACTGACTGCTTGTTTAATTTTGGAGAAATTTTAATATGGACATGCTCCCATTGTCAGAATTTAGAGACACGAAGTAAGCTTCGGAGTGTTGAGATGTTTCCATATTTGCAGCCCCAGCAGTGTAATTTAGGAGCATGCTCAAAATGGGTGGAATATTGTCACTACTTGGGATAGGAATAGCTCAATAGCGCCTTTGTAAGGTTTCCTTCGACGAGACCCAAATGGAGTGGGTTGGTGTTAATACCCAAGCCTAATTTTGGGTGATATAGGTGGATTGCACCTTCCCATCAGCTATAGTTTTTGGGTAAAGTGGTTGCATCCCTTTATGTTGGTAACAAAGCTGGAAGTCAGTGTTCAAGTCAATGCTGTAGCATTTCCGTGGAGGGGGTATATGATGTTGGAGTATGCTTGAAATGGGATGGGCTTATTGTTGCTATTCGGATGGGGGCAATAGTGCCTTCATAAGGTGTCTTTCGAAGTAAGGTCCAAATGAAGTGGCCTGGGGTGGACTCCCCGGGCCTGATTCTAAGTGATATAGGGTGGATCCTATTAACTATAGCTTTTGGGCAAAGTGGTTGCTATTCTCTACATTACGTTTACTGTAATTACATAAATCTCAATAGGTATTAACTACTGTGCACACACTTCTGGCCACTGTGAATTCAATATATGGATGGGGTAGTGGCGTGCTTTACTTTATTGAAAGCTCATTTCATTGTAATAAATGTGTGGTGTAAGTGCCTGTGCAGGCATGCATTGAATGTTTGTTTCTGAACCTTTATACTTGGAATCTGTTCACAAACATTTTCTATACAGATTATTGGTGGAGCTGTGCTTCACGATGGGTCAATTGCGGAGATGAAAACTGGAGAAGGGAAAACCCTAGTATCTACTTTAGCTGCATATCTCAATGCCCTCAGTGGGGAGGGCGTTCACGGTATGTTTTTCCTGCAGTCTCTACTTATCAAAAAATGTCTTGGGAACTGACTTGTATGTATGAGCTAGGATATACAAAGGTAGGTTTTGAAGAATCGAATGTAATTAACTCAGATGTTTATATTTATTTACCACTTGCTTGAAATGTGTCAAGACTATATGAATTAAGAGGAATAACATGTGCTGATATGTAATGGGGCCCATTGAAGTTTGGTGTATTTTTTGCCACAGAATTCTTAATACATGCCTTTTTTTCTGATAGTGGTTACTGTTAATGATTACCTTGCTCAAAGAGATGCTGAATGGATGGGTCTTGTGCATCGTTTCCTAGGTCTCTCAGTTGGACTTATCCAAGTAATTTTCTGCAAGCCTTATCGTTTTCTTGGGTTATCAATGTTCCAGCTTATAAAAAGGAATTCTTATGCACAAGAAAGAAAAAGTTCTCTTTAGTTAAATGTTATGTGGCCAAAAATAGTTGTGCAAAAGTGTTTTGCAGGAAAAATTTATATTTTGTACCTTTTTGGGGGATCAGTTTAGTTTTCTATAAATTCTTCAACTAAAACATGTGCACTAATAAGATAAACAAGAATGATAAATGCCAAAAAAGACAATGAGCCCAGATAGTTATAGTATTATTCAGGCATAAACTGTCAATGCACCTGCAACCACTTGCAGGTTTTATTCTCATGGAGGGTTTAGGGAAAGCAAAGGTCATCCCTATTGTCCAGCCAGTTGGACCAAATCGGAAAAGAATTATGTTTATTGATTAGAAAATAAATAACTCTTAATAACTTTAGGAAATATTGGTAATTAACGATTCATTCTTTATATTCAGCCAAATTTCCATCCCTAAGTAGGATGTTTAATCTCTTTCGAGATATATAATAAATCTTAAAACTGACTACTGTATACTGCTGGAAACATTCTCTCTTATTATGTTGTTATGCATGTAGAGGGGGATGACGCCCGAGGAAAGAAGATCTAACTATGGATGTGACATAACTTATACTAATAATTCAGTAAGTATCAACCGTGTTTCATGTCGTATACAAGCAAATTATTGCTGATTGTTTCTTTTTGTTGGCGTCTATTGGTCAAATGTTAGTTCACCTTCTTCCATTTTCTTTTTTAACTTTTCTTCTTTCGGCCTTAGGAACTTGGTTTTGATTATTTACGAGATAATCTTGCCGGAAGCAATGAGCAACTTGTGATGAGATGGTAACCTATTACATCTCATGCTCTATGGTATATGTGGTTATACATAGAGACTATCTAACAAATTCCATTTAAAACAGGCCAAAGCCCTTCCATTTTGCAATAGTTGATGAAGTTGATTCTGTCCTCATAGATGAAGGACGAAATCCTTTGTTGATAAGCGGTGAGGTAATGTTGAATAACTACAAATAATCTGCATGCACAAACCTTCTTTAACTGATGGTCCACAGCGCCCTTATGCCCCACACACACAAAATAAAAAGAAGCCAAAAAATGGAAAATAAGAAAATTACACTGGGACATTTGCCTGTAAATTTTGTATAAATCCTAGTAATCCAAGTAAGCTCTTTTCCCCTTATTTTTTTTGGTTCCATTTCAAATTAAACTTTTTTATGCCAGGCCAGTAAAGATGCTGCAAGATATCCAGTTGCTGCTAAAGTTGCTGAACTGCTCATACGAGGACTTGTGAGTCCCTATTTCTTGCCTATGTTTACGTCCACGATGCTCTAGTCTTACTTAACCATGTTGCAAAATTAAAGTAGAAGTCTCTTTGACTTTCATTTCTATTTACAGCATTATAACGTGGAGCTTAAGGATAATTCTGTGGAACTTACAGAGGAAGGAATAGTGCTAGCTGAGATGGCTCTTGAAACAAATGATCTATGGGATGAGAATGATCCTTGGGCTAGGTGAATATGAATTATATTTCTGAACTTTTGTGTGGTCTCATCTCTTGAATTATGCAATGAATTTTTTTCTGCTTTGGGCGCACGAACATAATTGTATTGCTTGTGCATATGATCCCTGCATTAGATAAATCCTTTCAATTCATCGAACCCAGTCCATAAAATCATTAAGACATTTTTTTGTGCTGATTCAGTGTAAATTTCTGATCTTGTGTTTAATTACATCTTTGAAATTTTTTATATATTTTTTGTGATTTTGCAGATTTGTTTTGAATGCATTGAAAGCCAAAGAGTTCTACAGGCGTGATGTCCAATACATAGTCCGAAATGGGAAGGCTCTGATAATAAATGAGGTATGGAGCGACTTGCAGATCTATTTATATTATTATAAAAAGGAAAATCTGCTGGATTAATGCGAGTTCTGAATACCATTAATGTAGGGGAAGCTCACAAAATGTAGAAGTATTAACTTACTAATGTCTACTTTATTGATAAAAAGTATGCATTGTGAAGAACTGCCAATAATTTGTTGACGCGTGAATATTGTTATACTTAAAATGTGCTTGTTTCTGCTTATTTTTGTTGATTTACTTCAGGCTTCCTTTTAGCCTCTGGTAGAACAAATGTGTAAACGATTCTGTTGTTATTTAATTTCTTCATTACTGTTGGAACAATATCTGCATACTCACAATCATATAGATTATCTGTTCAGGTCCTTTTGCTGTATAATTTCTATTTTCAATTTTTCTTTTGTAGTTGACGGGTAGAGTAGAAGAAAAAAGGCGGTGGTCTGAGGGCATCCATCAGGCTGTAGAGGCTAAAGAAGGCCTGAAAATTCAGGTTTAACAATTGCTTTCTGAGAGTTTCCTGTTGTGATCATTCTTTAAATCACTAATTTTATTGATCTTGCAAATTTGCTGAATTTGTTAGGCTGATTCAGTTGTTGTGGCCCAAATCACTTACCAATCGCTATTCAAACTATATCCGAAGCTTTCAGGGATGACCGGGACTGCAAAAACTGAGGTACAGGCATCTTCATGAATGCAAATGGAATTTCATCAAAAGAGTGGTTTCTTATTCAATTCTAAAAAAAAAAAAAAAAAAAAAAAAATTGTTCATTACTGTAGGAAAAGGAATTCTTGAAAATGTTTCAAATGCCAGTTATCGAAGTACCTACAAATCTGCCAAATATTCGTAAAGATTTACCCATTCAAGCTTTTGCAGTAAGACTTCCACTACTAAACATCTTTTCCACGATCTTCATTATGTTTTTCTAGAGGACCATCATTGACTTGATTGTGTTTCAAATTTTATTTGTTCTTAGACTGCTCGAGGAAAATGGGAACATGTTCGTGGAGAAGTTGAGTGCATGTTTAGGTTTGGTCGTCCTGTTTTAGTTGGGACAACCAGGTACTTTCTTTCTCATTTTCCTTTTAAGTCGATTCCCATTCCTTGTGGGATGATCAGATTATTTGTGGGCGAACTGATGGGTTGCCATGTATTTGTGATCTATCACTTCCTTTTTTATGCATGTTTACTACATAACTATTAAGGATGACCACAAACAATTTGTCTAGAGTCGAGTTGTTTGAAGCATAACCGAGTATTAGTCCCAAAGACAGAACATAGAATGTTGGTATTCATTGTCAAGGGTAGCTTCTCTGAACAGCAATGGATATAGCTCCAGATATGATGTTCACTTCATAGAAATTCCTTGTTCTCAGATATTAGATGCAGGATATGGATAATTTAGATTGAATAAAACTACTTACTTCATAGTAAGGAAACATAAATAATGGTAAACATTTTGGAAGAAGTAGCTTGTCCAAGTGCAAACGACAACAGAAAAATTTAAGAAGCTTCCAGGTGTTGAAGCTAATGAAATAGACGTGGCAATGTCATGCTCAAGTATGTGGGTTGACATTCAATTCCTCCATATAAGATAACTTAGACATGAGTAAGATAAGTTAGATATATGAGTTGTTTGATATGTTCCTGTCTTTTTTAAATGTTTCTGCTGGACGGATCTCATCTGAGGAGCTCATAATTTATTTTCTATTGTCATTGGAGCCCTTTTTATGAGCAGTGTATGTGTTTATGTAATATCTCTTCTTCCAATTCGAGAACTTTCTCTTATTGGTCTTTTGAGCAACCTAATGTCAGCAGATCATACTTTAGTTTTATTGATGCAGTGTTGAAAATTCTGAACTGCTATCAGCTTTGCTGAGGGAAAGGAAAATTCCCCACAATGTCCTCAATGCACGCCCCAAGGTTTAGTAGGGCATCTTCTTGTGATCCTTACTCGAACACTGGATATATAGTTTGTTCTGAATCTCGTTTTGCATATCTTACACAGTATGCTGCAAGAGAAGCTGAAATAGTTGCCCAGGCAGGAAGAAAACATGCAATCACCATATCAACAAATATGGCTGGCAGGGGGACTGACATAATCTTAGGAGGAAATCCAAAGGTAGATCTTCTCTTTAGGTGTTCTTATTTAGGTAATCTTAAATACGTGTCGCATTATTTACTTGAGAGGCGAAATTAATTATCTTTCATTTTACATCTCTTAGAATTTTGAAGTCCTCGACAGTTTATTGTAAAAGCTACAAGCATCATGATATTCTTATCCCACAATTACGAGTCATCTTAACGATGCCTGTTTCCCAGATGCTTGCTAAAGAACTGTTGGAGGAAAGCTTACTTACATCTCTGACCCAAAAAGTTCCCGATGTTGAAACTGATGGAGCCCCAACTTCAGAAAAGGCAATTACTGATTTTACCATGAAGAAGTGAAGGAAATGACTTTTTCTTTAATACTACTAAAACACTTCTTTACTCCATGTAGGTGTTATCTAAGGTAAAAGTCGGACCATCATCACTAGCTTTGCTATCTAAGACTGCTCTGATAGGTTAGTGTCATCACTCATTATATTTAAATATCGATTTTATTTAGCATGTTCATTATTAATCTTTGTTTGATCTACATAATTTGCAAAAAATATTTTTTTGAATGTGAACCACAGCTAAATATGTATGCAAAAGTGAGGGTAAGAGGTGGACATTAGAAGAGGCAAGAAGTATAATTTCTGAGTCTATCGAGATGAGCCAGTCAACAGACTTGAAGGAAATACAAAGACTTGTAGATGAACAGGCAGAAATGTACCCTCTTGGTCCATCAATAGCTCTTACATATCTATCAGTTCTGAAAGAGTGTGAATTTCACTGTTTCAACGAAGGACTAGAAGTGAAAAAGCTTGGTGGTCTTCATGTCATTGGGACATCTTTACATGAGTCCAGGAGAATTGATAACCAGGTGAGTCGTTAAAACTGGGAGTTTCCAGGAGAAAGAAATTCTTAAAGAAAAAAGGATGTAGGATTTAGACTGGATTTTACAGCGATGCACTTTCTTTCATATGACCACACAATTAGGGTGTGTTTGAGCCACATTATTTTGGAATAGTATATTGATGGAGAATGTGTGGTTGAAAAAGAAGGAAAAGTTATTGATATGGTGGAAAATATTATTTTATTGAAGAATGCGGTTGAAAATGAGTAGAAGAATGAGAATGAAAATTTTAATGTAGCTCAATGGGGGCTTATATTACATTTATGTGCTCATCATTCCATATCTTGGACCATTTACTGCTTATCATCTCTTTCTCTTCCGTCAATGGATTTTTAAGCTTTTCCTCTCAAGCTACTTTTATTGTTTCCGTATGTCAATCATTTGCATGATCCTAATTAGGAAAGTACATGCTTCTTTGTAGCTGCGTGGCAGAGCAGGCAGGCAAGGGGATCCTGGATCAACAAGGTTTATGGTGAGGTAAAATGCTAAACCTAAAAATTTTAGGTTTATGACTTTAAAATGTCTATTAAATTAGAAAATTAGGATTGTTTTTTAACAAACATAGTCACGTAAGGGAAATTTAGCAATTGCCAAACCTGGATTCTGAAGATATACAAGACTCTAAATACTTCAGTAATTTGTTTGACTATGATGTGGAAGAGGATATTTGCTATAATTAGGATTGTAAGATCCCTCTTTCCAGTCCCTGGGTTATCAAATTTGCTAGAGATTAGCATGCATCTCCATGTGGGTACATGTTTTTGGACGTCTCGTCATTGATATTTAATACCATAACTAATACAAATGACCTATTCTGGATCAGCTTGCAAGATGAGATGTTTCAGAAGTTCAATTTTGATACTGAGTGGGCAGTAAAACTTATATCAAGAATCACAAACGATGAGGATATCCCAATTGAGGGTGATGCAATTGTGAAACAGGTATAATTCAGTGGCGTCAGATATATTTCTGTTCATTTCCTTCTGCCTCTCTCTTCATGAGTATCAATTTCGCCAACATTTTGTTCTATTATTCTTGCATTTATTATCTTTTTCACTGTGAGAAGACGATTTTCCTTTCAGCTTTTGTCCCTACAAATTAATGCTGAAAAGTACTTCTTCGGCATACGGAAGAGTCTCGTAGAATTTGATGAAGTTTTAGAGGTGTGTACTGGACTTCTTGCACATGATAGTATTCACTTCATTGTGTTATTTAGTTTTAAAGCATCTATTTGACATTTTTCTCAGATTTGGTAGTCTTCCATATGCTTAGCTGTCAGGTTTTAAGCAATACTGATATTATTGTCAATATGTGATGATAACCTGAAAGTGAGATAACTATGTTAGCAAGCCTATTCAATTTCAGAGATCCAGTTACAACCCAAATACTTTTGTCTTCGTATCAAATTGAAATCTTCCGTTTTTTGAACGTGTTTTGGCTGAATGTAGATTTGAGAATATAGTGTACCTTACAGGTGCAAAGAAAGCATGTCTATGATCTTCGCCAATTGATATTAACAGGTGATTCTGAAAGTTGTTCACAGCACATTTTCCAGTGAGTACCATTTCCTTGATTTTCCAGAAACCATCTCGACTTGGCCCCCAAATTTCTTTCTTTGTCATGCTCAAAATTGTATAGTCCCATTTTCAGTTAACCAACCTAGTATTAATAGCTCTTCAAAGATTGCAGTATGATTGCAAAAAAGGCATAACACTGCCAATCTGATGTTTCTGGTTCTTCCTAGGTACATGCAAGCAGTGGCAGATGAAATTGTTTTCAAGAATGTTGATCCAACAAAAGTAATGGAACTATGTAGAATGCATTTATTAATACATTGCTTCGTTGCACAATTTTATTTTATTTTTTTCTTTGAATCCTTACAGCTGATTCTTTTGAATCTTGTAGCATCCAAGCAGCTGGAGTTTGAGCAAGCTCTTGAAGGAATTTAATGTCATTTCAGAGAAAATATTGAATGGTGAGCTTGATTCTCATATCATTGGCTAGTTTCGCTTGTCCTCTTTAAATATTTATTCATACGTATAAGAATATTTTTAGACTCATTCTCAGGGGTTACTCAGGAAGCCTTGCTGCAGTCACTTTCCCAACTTCATGAGCCGTATTCTGTAAATATAAATGACTTTCACCTTCCAAATTTGCCTATACCACCAAATTCCTTCCGTGGTATCCGTATGAAGAGCTCATCATTGAAACGCTGGCTAGCCATAATATCTGATGATTCCACAAAGTGCGTACGCTTTTTTTTTTTTTTTTT
>CAIGRO010305234.1:0-12167 GCA_903798355.1 Fraxinus baroniana | reverse complement strand
ATAGGGACAATAGAAAGTCTACCTCATCTTATTTTTTTACAATGTGTGGTACTGTGATCAGTTTGAAATCCTAGTTACAGAAAATTGTGGCTTTATTCTCTACTGAAGCAGAATATATTGCTGCTTTAGATGATTTTAAAGAAGGCATCTGGCTAAGTGGACTTTTAAAGGAACTTGGTTTTGTTGATGAAAATGCAATTTTATACTCTGACAATCAAAACAGGGGCGGACCCACATGGGGTCATGTGGGGTCAAACGACCCCACAATTTTTTTTTTCTTTTTGATTTTTTTTAAACCTAAAACTTATCACTACAGGCCCAATCTTCTCTTAGGTCAATTTAAGGGTGTGGTGAAAATGGCGACATTGTCGGACAGTTGATTTGGGAGATTGTGAAGAAAAACAACTCCTTTTTGGTAAAGGAGTTTGGAAATGGAACTGTATATATCGTTTTCAGCAAAGAGCCTAACAATCTCTACAATCTCCACTCATATGAGCACTCTGGGTTAGCAAACAAGAAGACCGTCACCATTCAACCTGGCAAAGATCAGTCAGTATTGCTTGCAACAACAAAGACCAAGAAACAGAACAAGCCTGCCAGTTTGTTAAACAAGTACAAGTCCGTCATGAAGAAAGAGTTTAGCCGTATGGCCAAGGCTGTTTCAAACCAGGTGGTTGATAACTACTATAGGCCCGATCTGAAGAGAGCAGCTCTTGCAAGGTTGAGTGTTGTGAACATGAGTCTTAAGGTTGCAAAATCCGGTCCCAATAAGAAGAACAAGTAGGCTGTAAAGATCCCTGGTAAAAGGTGAAGAAGCCGACGAATTACCTTGAACTGCTATGCTCTTTTGTGTGCACATTAGAGTCCCAGAAGTTTTTACTATTTCAATTTTTTTTTAATTATCATTTTAGTTTGAAGTGATAATGCTATCTAAATTTTGGACCAAAACAAACATTAATTTCCACCAAAAAAAAAACCTAAAACTCACGATTTTCTCATTTTTGACCCCACAACCCAAATGGTGTAGGTCCACCCCTGAACCAAAGTGCCATACATTTGAGAAAGAACCCCATGTTTCATGATAGAACAAAACATATAAACATTAGATACCATTTTATTAGAGATGTAATTTCAAAAAGCATTATGAAAATTGGTAAAGTAGCAACACAGTTTAATCCCTCAGACANGTTTCATGATAGAACAAAACATATAAACATTAGATACCATTTTATTAGAGATGTAATTTCAAAAAGCATTATGAAAATTGGTAAAGTAGCAACACAGTTTAATCCCTCAGACATGGGGACAAAAATAATACCTTTAAACAAGTTTCAAAATTGTTTGAAGTTATTATCTATTGACCCTGTTTAATATTCTACAGGTACTTAGAGCAAATGAAACAAAACTGGATGAGCTCTTGGCTGCACTTGCACGCCTGAAAAACTAAGGTAGCAAGGTGGAGATTGTTGGAGATTCGAACCCTGGCATTTTGTGCTACCTTATATTTCAGCTAAAGTTGTGTTTCTAAAACATGTTTTATCTATTGAGCTGAGTTTTGGATTTGTTGACATTTGTCCCGTTGCTGACCGTTGGATGAAACTTGGACTGTGATATAAATACTTAGTTCGACTGTTCATCTGAGAGAGATTTTTCATTTTTCTCGACTTTGAATTAGGGTTTCGAGAGAGTTCTATTATTAAGGTTTCAGTAATTTTGTTCATTGTAAAATCTCTGGTTCTAATTCATTATTCTTGAGTGTTAGCCTTAGAATACGTGATTTCTTTGTGTAGAAATCTATTAGAAGTTGGGTTTTTTCTGCTGTGATTTACAAGTGCTTTGATCTGGTGATTCTTGTGTGATTCAACTAAGATCTGTTGAATCCTTGAAGAGATAAGTCTCTAATCTGTATTCTATGTGTTGGCTGAACTCTTGTAACCTTTGTTGCCAGTTTTAAGGCTGTGTAGTGCAACCGAGCATTATCCTTTTGTGGATGCTCAACAAAGGATTAGGTTTATACCGACCTCTGGGGCTTAGGTCGAAAAATCTGTTGTGTTCATTTTACTTTCTGCAGATTTAATTTACGTTGGTTAAAATTCTTGTATCTTGATTCTAATATCTGTGAGTCTGGACTTTTCAGTTGAGCTCAACGATGAAGGGTTCCCAACCTTTTGGTCAAGGTCTTTAATATTGATGTTAGATTTTGACGTGAAGTTTAGTAAGTACGGTTGTCATCAAAAAAACACATTGACGACTTGATTAGATTGTTATTAGGTGACAAAGAAAAAGAGTCTCTCTCGAAAATCCAATAAAATCATAGTTCGATTTGGAGAAATAAAGACGTTCATATGTTTACATTCCTCTAATGACTGTAATTGATCACATAAGTAGATGTAAGACAAGACTCTCCCCAAAACTCTAAGAGGACAATACAAAAGTAAGGAATAAGTAGTTTCAAGAGGATGACGGTGTTTACATTCAACCATTTCATCCTATTATAATGTGTTAGGTGCAAGACTGGTGGCTTCACGTTTCTGTATCTATAAAGACTTACATATGTGCCCTTAAAGAATTAATAAATAGTGAAAATAACGTAGTTCGACCCAAACTACACCTAGAGGGGGGTAAACAGGTATAAATGCTGAATTTATTAATTTAAATTAACTAGCAACAATTCACAAATCAATTATCTTTAGATGATTAAACAAATAGTTCAATTATCCTATATTTGAATACCGCAGAATATTAAAACAGTAAAAAAGGCTATAAATAACGTATGGTATGATCATGGAGAAACCCCAACTGGGTAAAAACCCAGGGCACTTTGCCAGTAAAAATCCACGATAAACGATATTAAACTTAAAGTCTACCAGACTAAATGATGATACTTACTTTCTGATCTCCTATCTGTAATTGCTACAGTTCTCATGGATTCTGTGCTCCTGCACCAATTCCCATCTGCAATTTCCAAAATTCTCCTGGATTTCGCCATCCTGCATCATTCTAGTTTTGTGGAATTGTCCATTTCCCGTGGATGCACGAAGAACACCGCGTTCTTCAACAGCTGGAACTCCAGCCACCTTCCATTGATCTTCAGAAACTTTGACAGATATGGAGGAATCAGCAGTTTGGTATTTAGATTTAAGATATGATGTTTTTCTCACCACCAAGAACAATTCACTTTGAAGTATGAAGGTTGAAATCTTTAGAGGACGAAAAGAATATGAAAGCAATGTGTTTTTTTTTTAATAATCAACCCTAGAAATCACGTTATGTGGCGTTTGGATATTTATAGGTAGGTTAGAGAAAGAATGAGTCGGGTAAAAAGCCTTTAAAAAACGAATTAAAAAATTCCCAGATAACATTGCCACTTAAGCGAGGGGTGAGCGATAGGTTGTCGCTCGCTCGAGCGAAGGCGATGCGACATTCTAGTGATAAAGTTTCTGTTTTTGATGCTCGAGACAAGTCTTGGTGACAATCTAGCGAAAATTCGCATCGTTTTCTCTCTTTTTTTTTTTTTTTCCATTTTCAAACCCTAGACCTAAAATACACAATTTTAACTAATTACACACTGCTCCTTAACTTTTTACAACATATCAATTCTAGTCTTTTTTGTTCACAGAATAGCTAATTACATTAATACCTAACAAATTCACTCTTTAGCATTCTGTGACAAAACTATAATCTAAGTCAAGGCTAAAATAAGATTACAGACTCAAAAAAACTGACACAACTTATAACTTTCTTAAACGAATTTTGCATTTCATTTTTCAGTACATGTTTTCTGAAATAGACAACTCAAATACTCAGTGTAAAATGTATGTGAAAGAACATTAATAATAAACATAGTTCAAGCAGTTCAAGTGTAAAAGTGATTTAAGCAGTTTGTAATTCATATTGTATGTTTTCAGTTTCATATTATAAGCTAAATTAAGACATAGTATCAATACAACCCAACATATCAAAACGAAACATTGATACCACGAAAACATCAAAAACTTAATCTAGCAAAATTGAAAATATATCAACTAACGTCTTTTTGAGTAAAAAATTTCATAATGTTAAAATACACATCATGTTAATGCAAAATGCAATAAAGTGTCATTTTTTATTTTATTTTATTACTCCCCCTTTTGGTCACAAAATGACAAGGGACCAATACATGTCATACATGAATCCGACAAGTAGGTGTTATTAGGCATAAATGTAAGCAATGAATAATAAACCTTCCCACACTTTTGACTCAAGGTAATCATGGAGTAAATTGTGTAAGTGACCCATATGTATAAAGTGCCACTAATCATCTGGGAACGCCACAAAAGGATTGCGAAATCTTTTGATAAGTTCAAGTTAGAACTTTAAATCACCAAAAATATGGAGGAATAAAACTCTCAAATTTAATCTAATTCTCTCAAATAATCAAAGTCTTCCCTACAATAAATACTACTAATAGATCATATTTATATGAAACTATGAAAAATCGTAATTTAACTAGATAATCTCATGCTTAATTCAAATAGATCACAAAAATTGCTGAAAAAAATATGTTATTTAAGTCAAACTAGGAAACTACCAAAAAGATAAAATTCTCGCCAAATTTTTATACCATGCAGGTCATATGGTTATACTATTTTTCGCCAACCTGTTCTCGGCATGTTTCTATGCGACCGCAAGCCATAAAGTACCATGAGCTAGCGTAGTCTTGTGCAAAATCTCATAACGATTCTAAATTGTGTTCATGGATGAAAATTCGACACTCGAGCTGAGAGTTATGCCCATTTTAATCCACGCTATTTGTTTTCTTTCCAAATATCTTTCATAATCCACGCCACTCGTTTTCTTTCCAAATATCTTCCAAACCTTAAATCGAACTCGTTTCGGCTCCCAAGCCCTTCACAAAACTTGAACCTTGACTTGTCAACTTTACCCATCTGAACTCCATTTGCTTGAACCCTTGACTCTGTGACCCGACTAAGTGATTGCTTGTCTCAGATCATATCATCTCCTCTCTGTTCGAAAGAATTTGACCTCAAATCCGAACCTATATCAAATGAAGCAACATTAGCAACCTCAAAAATGTTAAATATTACAGACTTACCAGTAGAAGTAAATTGTAGCCTTCATTCTCGATCAAAGCAATGGAATGACGTGGTCCATTTTCCCTAGGATGTAGTTTGGACCTCTTTTGAGTTCGTATTCGCCTCGTAGTATCATCACCCGTGTCTCACAAATTCCAACACTAACACCAATAGATGAAAACGTTAAATAGAACAAGATTAGTGAGTTAGAATCATTTGTCAAATTGGAATGTGGAATGAGATTAGTAGACTTTAAACTCACTTCTAACGCACTCTATAATTCCAACCTAAGACATGTAAGACTATTGTGATTAAAATAAAAGCATTCATGGACCCAGTCAACAATAATGCATTCTAATTGCTTGGCATATATGATTAACTCCATGTGACATGCTAGAATTTCATCATGTAATAAATACATATCATAAACAAATAAGAAATTTTCCATACATGCAAGCTCATAGTCTAATCTAAGTATAGGGATTTGATACGTTACTATGACGTGGTTACTTACATCCTCCTTGTTACTCACCAATTTTTCATGTGATTTACGACACGTGGATAGTTAAAGTATGTCGCACCACGAATTATTCCGACATGGAATGATTCATCGACATCTTGCAAAAGAGAATTATCCAAATTTAGGAGGGGATTGTTAGTTCTCACTAAACCTCTCTCACACTCGACTTTTCTTGCATATGCTACTTTGAAATTTTCTCTCGTCTCCGATTTTCTCCTCTCTTTTATCTCGTATGACTCTACTCTTTTTCCCTCACTCTTAGCCACTTTACTTTCTTCTCTCTTGCTCTCCTTTTTTCGCTCTTTATTTTTGTTCTCTTGCTCACTTTTCAATTTTTGTTGGTACTCATGAACCTATTGTGGTGTCAAAGGCACAAATGTGATAGCTCTTCCATCCTATACCAAGTAGTAATGATTTGTAAATCTTTCATGCTTCACTCTCCTATCATACTGTCATGGCCTACCCAACAATAGATGTCTCGCATGCATTGGAACCACATCACCAACACCTCATCATTATACAACCCAATGCCAAAATTCACTGAGGCCCTCTTGGTAACCGGGATCTCTCCACAATTATTCAGCCACTCCAATTTGTATGGTTGTGGATGCCTCATAAGAGGTAACCCCAACTCTTCCACAAGGTCGCGCTAGCCACGTTTGTACAACTCCCTCCATCTATAATCTCCTAGATAATCTCGTGCTTAATTCAAATAGAGAGTGAAAAATGCTAAAAAGATGGTATTTAAGTTAAATTAGGAAACTACCAAAAAGATAAAATTCTCGCCAAATTTTTATACTATGCAGTCACATGGTTATACTATTTTCTGCCAATGTTTCTGTGCAACAGCAAGCTAAAAAGTACCATGAGCCCAAGAAACCTTGTACATAATTTCGTGACGATTCCGAATTGTACTCATGGGCGAAAATCCGACACTTAAGTTGAAAGTTATGCCCATTTCAATCCACACTAGTTTTCTTTCCAAATATCTTCTAAACCTTGAATCCAACTCGTTTCAGCTCCCGAGCCCTTCACAAAACTTGAAAATTGGCTTGTCAGCTTCACCCATCTGAATTTCATTGCTCGAACCCTTAATTTGTGTAACCCGACCAAGTGATTATCTGTCTCGGATCATATCATCATTTTGTAAAGATCTCTTTTCTCCCCTGATTTTTAGCATATTTTTTATTTCACAACTTTAAGTATGGAAGCTCATAATAATTTTTACATCTTAAGTGCAGGCTCTTCTCCCTTAAGCGACTAAAATGACATGTATAGCGAGTTTATGCCGGTTAACCACAGTCAGTTGACCTTAGGCACAATGTTATGAGAAACCCTTCAAACTTATTTGTTCGAGCCAAATAGGCTTCGAAGAAGAACATATGATATTGAGCCCATTTCCTTTTTTATTATATATATTATTTATATCAGGGATATTCTGGAGTTTAGATCTAATAAATAAGGTCAGTCACCCTACTAACATGTGATTGTCATCCCAAATCTCATACGTAGTAGAGTCCCACTAACAAAATCATATTGTGTGTAGTACAAATGGTATATGAAGAGACCTATACTAAGTACTCTATAAATAACCTAAGTCAGCAATGAAAATTATGTTACAGCTCATCAAATAAACTCATACTTGATTACAATGAACACCGTCTAGTTCAACGTATGATAAGCTGAAAACAAGTCCTCAATTTTTTTAAAATTTTAATTGAAAGCATGAATGCACTAAGAACAAAAAACAAATGTCAAACATACAGAAAGTAAAAATGGAAGTAAATAATCATCATAAAAAATGCGAAAGTGTTTTCGTAAAAAAAATTAAGCAAACAAATATGATACATGCATATATCAATATCTCACAGTGGAAAATCCAATCATGCATCAAATATTCCCTAATCAGTGAGGCACACAAAAAAATAAAAATAAAAACAATACACAAATAAGTGGGATGCATACAAGAATGAATGAACTCAATGAACTCCACATGCATGCACCTAAAATTGAGTCAAGGCAAAATGTGGATGCTCTTACCTTTAAGAGCATGATCACACTCACGACCTTCCAGGTTGCTCTTTTTAACCCAAACCTTATTAGAAGTAGAAGTGATTTTAGTTAACCAAGTCATCATCTTAGTTAAGTGGCTAACTTGATTGGCGAGAAAGTTAACGTTGCTAGTGAAATCCTGATTCTTACTTCTAGTCACAAGTTTATGAGACCTAGTTCTTGTGTGTCCCAGTGCGCCACAATTGTGACAAGTAGGAATAAACCTAGGTCCTAACTTGCTCGGAGGTTGTTGCCTATATGTAGGACGATTAACCCTACGTTGTTTAGTAGGTCTCGATTCTAAGGCATACTTGACCTTTGGTTCAAGAAAAATAGTATTCCGAGCTTTGTTAGTTTTCGGAACGAACGTGGTCTTGGATGTACTAGTAGTAGTATTGTCATTATGAACGTAACCCAGAACATGCCTATTTCCACTAGGCTTCTCCATCCCCAATATATTATCAAGTTTCTGTGAACCACTCAATAATGATTGGAATTGAGTGTTAGAATTTTCAAGCTTGTTAAGGATTTAACTGTTGCTTCCAAGTTCTCATTAACAAACTTCAACTCACTCAGTTTTTCGGTAGAGTACTGAAGGACACCTACAAGTTTTTCTTTCTTTTTTTTTTTCAGATCATTAACCTTTTTCAAAACAGTTTTATTCACCTTTTTTTATTTTAAGACTCCCCTCAAATAATTCATGATAAGATTCGTGAATATCTAGTTCATCCTCAGATTCTTCCTCGAATATTTCACTCCGCTCATCACTTTCAACCTTATCAGACTCAATCGTAGTTATAGGTTGAAGGCCATGAAATTTTGTTCATCATCACCACTAGATGTATCCCTATGAGCACTCGAATCTGATTCATCATCACTCAAGGTCACTGTTAATGCCTTACGTCTTTCTTTATTCGAACTCTTTTCAGATTAGAAATTTATTCCTATAGTGACCGTAACACTGACACTCATGACATCGAACAAATTGATTTTTCTTAATGGGGGTCCTAGAGTTATTTTTCTCACGTCTATCCTTCGAGGCTTTATTAGGGACTTCATTTCTTCGTTCTTGAAGTGTTCTCCTATTCCTTATCACCATCTGAATTTTTTAACGAAATAAGCTATTTCATCGTCCCTAAGCGTCTCAGCATCTGTAGACTCGCTCTCTTCTTATCCAACAATATTCATGGCAATTGATTTAACATTTTAAAGTTAAGAAATGGTGAGTTGATAGGTTTGGAGATATCCTACGAGTTCTTCAATTTGTACTACATCTAAGTCTTTACTTTCTTCAATTACAGTGACTTTAGGCCTAAACCTTTCAGTAGGGATTTAAGGACTTTTCTAACAATTTTGGACTCGGGGATCCTTTTACCTAGGTTGAAACTTGAATTGACTATATCATTAAGCTTAGCATAGAAATCATCAAATGATTCATCATCCGTCATCCTAGTTTCTTCAAACCTAGAGATTAACATCTACAGTTTAGAATTCTTCACAGTTTTAGTTCCCTCATGTGCGGTTTCTAAAATGTCTCAAACTTATTTAACAGTCTCACACATCGAGACTCTCCTAAAATCTTCCGCAGACACAGCTATGAATAGAGCATGTAACACTTTGTTATTCTAGTTACACTCGTCTAAGTTCGTTATAGTCCAATTAGCAATGGGAGTGAGAATTAACTTATTGTTAACTTTAGAACTAGAAGTAACCCTACCATTTACCAGATACGTTCATCTAAAATTTTAAAAGGCTCTCATCTTAACTTTTCAATAAGCATAATTGCTTCAATCGAAAAATGTAGGCACGAACAATGACTGACTTATCTAGAATTATAAAGGGGTCAGTAATCAAAATAAGACTATGATATTAATTGAAAAGAACGTAGTTCGACCCAAAATACACCTAGATAGGGGTGAATAGGTGTAAATGTGAGATTTATTTATTTTAATTAACCAGCAACAAATCACCAATTAATTATCTCTAGATGGTTAAGAAAACAGTTCAATTATCATATGTTTGAATACTGCAAAATATTAAAACAGTAAAGAAAATTATAAATAATACATGGTATGATCAAGGAAAAACTCCAACTGGGAAAAAACTCTTGGCACTTTTTCAGTCAAAAATCCACTATAAATGATATTAAACTTACAATTTACCGGACTAGACGACGACACGTACTATCTGATCTCCCGACTGCAATTTCTTCAGCACTCTTGAATTTTGTGCTCCTGCACCAACTCCCATCTGCAATTTTCAAAGCTCTCTTGGATTGCATTATCCTGCAACAAATCCTAATTTTATAGAATTGTCTATCTCCTGTTGATGCACGAAGAACACCACATTCTTCAACAACTAGAACTCCAGTCACATTTCTTTGATTTTTAGAAACTCTGACAGATATGAAAGAAACAACAGTTTGGTATTTGGATTTAAGATCTGATGTTTTTCTTACCGCCAGAATAATTCACTTTGAAGTATGAAGGTTGAAATTGTCGGGGATGAAAAGAATATGAAAGCAATGTGTTTTTTTAATAATCAACCCTAGAAATCACGTTCTGTGTCGTTTATATATTTATAGGTAGATTAGAGAATGAATAGGCTGGGCAAAAAAGCCTTTAAATAACGAAATAATTTTTTTTTGGATAACAATGTCGGTCGAGCGAGGAATTAGTGATAGTCGAGTGCTTCTCTTGCAACAACTCGCTTCAACACTACTCCTTAAGTTGGTGCATATATATCTCAATACCCAAATTGTCAAGTGAGTTGTAGAATATTTTACTAGAGATAGCTTTTGTAAGAATGTATGCTAACTAGTCTTTTGATTTTACAAAGGGGAATTGAACAACCTTGTCTTCAAGTTTCTGCTTGACGAAATGTCGATCTACTTTAAAATGTTTGGTTCAGTCTTATTGAATTGGGTTATGTGCAATCGCTATCACTGCCTTATTATCACAAAATAAATTCATTTTAAACTGAGATGAACATCTAATTTCCTCCAGTAACCTTTTTAACCAAAGTAGTTCACAAAGTCATTTAGTTATCACTCTGAACTCAGCCTCTGCACTAAATAAAGCAACTACCTTCTGTTTTTACTTCTCCATGTAACAAGATTGTCTCCTACGAATGTGAAATAGCTTGATGTAGATTTTCTATCACTAATATTCCCTGCCAATCCGCATCTGTATACCCATCAATGTGTAAATGTCGGTTTTTCTTGAAATTAGTCCTCTTCCCGGAGAAAACTTTTAGTACCGTAGAATATGAACCACAACACTCATATGATCGTCACTAGGACAGTGCATGAACTTTCTTACCAAGCTCACCGCATAAGCGATATCAAGTCGTGTGTGAGACAAGTAAATTAACTTTCCCGTAAGACACTCTTACCTCTCTTTATTTGCAGAGGTTTAATTTGAGAATTCTCCCAAACCATGGTTTTGACCAATTGGCATATCTGCAGGTCTACAATCAAGCATTCGTGTTTCAGATATTAATTCAAGTGCATTTTTTTGCGTGATAGAAATATGCATTGTCCTGACCGAGCTACTTCAATACCTAGAAAATACTTCAACCTTCCAAGATTTTTCATCTTAAATTCAGTTGCTAATTACTTTTGAAAACTAGGTATCTATTCATTGTCATTTCCTATAATTATCATATCATTAATATAGATTATTAGAGTTGTTACCTTCCCTTTTTAGAGCTTAAAAAAAGAGTATGTTCTGATTTACTTTGCTTGAAATCATATTTTCTCATAGCAAGGTTGAATCGACCAAACCATGTTCTAGGTGACTGTTTCAATCCATATAAACGTCTTCCATAGCTTGCAAACTACCTTCATTTGTGATGAAGTAGTAAAACTAGGTGGAATATCCATGTATACCTCTTCCTCAAGATCCCCATGAAGAAACACATTTTTAACGTCAAATTAATGTGGTGGCCAGTTCGGTTTTGGCAACAAGAGGGATCGACACTCTCATAGTATTTAATTTTACTATAGGTGAAAAACTTTCCCAATAATCTATCCCATACATCTGAGTATATCCTTTCGTGATGAGTCTTGCTTTGTATCTTTCAACTATACCATCCACTTTGTGTTTGACAGATAAAACCCATCTATATCCCACAATTTTCTTTCCCTTGGGTAATGACACAAGCACCCAAGTGTCATTTTTCTATAAAGCTTTCATCTCTTCATCCAATGCTTGAATCCATTTGGAATTATTCATAGCTTCACTAACTGTATTAAGAACATAATCCGTAGATAATTTATGAATAAATGCTTTAAGTGTTTCAGGCAATCTTTAAGTTGTAACGTGGTTAGCAATTAGGTACTTTGATTTGCTCTTTCCATGATGGGGTGACTAACGATATGGAGATTGATAAGTATGATTTTTACACTTATTTGAGACCTAAAATAACGACATTTGATAGCTTTTTTGACAAAATATATTCTAAATTGCTATATTTTATGTTTAATAGGTAAAACTTTTTGAATGGAAAAGAAATTGAAG
>CAIGRO010305213.1:0-16072 GCA_903798355.1 Fraxinus baroniana | reverse complement strand
TTGGTAGGGCTACTAATCAGATTAAAATTGAAAATATGACCGTTGTTGGGTCCCACTCGTTTAATAAAAGTCAACAATAACAGCTAGTTTTTCAATTTTAATCTCTACCAAACACACTGATAGCATGAAATGTCTGAATAATAAGTGAATAAAAAATTGTGAATTATATGAAATATGTCGATAAATAGTGTTTTCACCGATTTAAATTAAAAGTTAAGCAAAACCAAACGTACCCCAACTATGCTGAAGATATGTACCAAATAACGGAAGTTAAGGTTTATAGTGTAAAGTTGAAGGATTAACTTATTTTTTAACCATAAATTCTCAAAAAAATCACTATTTTAAAACCTATTTTCCTATAAAAATGAGATTCAAATAGGGTTGAACTGGCACACAAGCATTTTGGTACGTCAATTCATCATTTTCCATTAGTTAAAATGGGAATATGTTGATTAAAAGACTAACAATATTTATGATGTTTGTTTGGTGTAATTTAGCTGTTAGCCTTTAATTTACTTTAATTTATTTTTTTAAATTCATACAATAAAATATTTTACAAATAATTCAAATAATTTTCTATTTTTTAACTATACGTTATCCAAAAAATACCATTAAAAACATAATTTTTGAGAATCAAAGGCCACCAAATAGAGGTTTATAAGAATAATGCTACTTGTATATAATGAAATTATATAATTGTTTACTTATAGATGATGTGTCAAAAATAGAATGTAAAATTGTTTTTTTTTTTTTAAATTTAGTTGAAACTTTATTGACCTAATCATATATCACCACGTCATATGTATATAAATTATTTTGTAAATCATTATGTATATGCATCACAATCAAATTTAAAAATTGATAAAAATTTAAGTTAAAAAAACAATTAATTTTAGAAATACACGTTTGAAATTCTACACATTTCATCAAATTTTATTAAAATCTACTTAAGTTTAATTTATAACAATATTACTCATTATTTGGGTTTCATTTTTTCAAAATTTATTTCCAACCGCATATTATCCCATAAAATAATATAATAAACGTGAAAATTTATTTCAAAAAATTACTATTTAAAAATATATTCTTCTCAAAATTGCATTTTAATGGAGCTCGAGGGCTTATTAAGATAACAATTTATAATTTAAGGACGTCATTCAAACGTAGCTCATGTTTGGTGATCTTTAATTTACCTTAATTTATTTTTCATACTTATTTTCAATTACATGTTAACACAATAAAATATTTTATTCTTTTTTTCTTTAAAAAATACTATTTAAAACACATTTCCGGGCGCAGAGAGCATCCAAGGTTTTACGCAAATAAAGAGTGTAGAAGCATATTTTAATTTTTAATTGTGGAACTAGCTCCTACAGCAAACCAACCCCACTCACAAATTGACACGTGTGTGGGGTCAACAAATACTTCCATTAATTGGCGAAACACGTGTACCGAGATCCCCGAGGCAATAATATGAAAAGCGTCCCATTCCATACATGCATTTCACGTTATCAACTATAACGTAACCACTTGTGCGCAATTTACAATTTCCCCCAAATCTTTATTACAATTTCCCCCAAATCTTTATGTTTATTAGGAGAGTTTATTTTGACATAATTTCTACTTTTATTTTTATTTTACGTAGAAGAGTTTGTTAATAATACGAATGATCTATTTGATATGATTTTTACTTTTTCTTTTGGTTCAAGTAGAAGAGCTTCACATGAACCGTCTTAATTTTTGTTTGAAAATTAATTATGACAAGAATTTTTTATTTCGAAAGTACTTATAGAAAAAAATTACATTGGACTAATTTCCTTCAAAAACTTTTCTAATTAAAATAAATATTTTCATATAATTAGTTAAAGGAGTTCAGAAGCAACTTTTAAATCTAAAAAACCGTGTCCTACATTTCAAAAATCGTAACAAACGAGCCTGAAGACAAACACGTCTTTCTCCTTGTACAAGTTAGTTTCCACTGAATCGGAGTCGATAATTTTTTTTTTTTTTTTTTTTTTGTGTGCAATGACTATTGACTTATTATCTAAAAAAATAAGATACAAAATGTCAAAATCAATTATTAAAGAAAATCACATAATTCAACCATAACCCAACAATTTCTACATAATTTTCCATTCTCCTTTTGTCTAATTTGATTTTCGTTAGCCGTGAAAGATGACAAAGAACATATGTCAAATACTTATTTATTGCTAACAAATTACTTATTCATCCGATAAAAACTTTTGTTCACGAGAGCAAAAACAAGAAAACGCCACTCATCTTTTACTAATGCAACTCGGATTTTTTCACATAGTAAAGTCATTAGTAACTTATATTCTCCGTTTGATAGGAATTTTCAAATCTCATTTTAATTATAGATTATTTTAATAAAATAATTTTATACATAAATTAAGAGTCTATTTGAGCACTTTTTTTTTTTTTTGTCGAAAATACATTTTAAAATGATATTTTGATGGAGAACGTGTTATTAAAAAAAGATTTTTTTATTTATATGTAATATTATTTTATTAAATAATGTGTGATTAAAAGTAAAAGAGATAAAAATATTTTCGAGATAACCAGAACAGCGCTAAGTTTTTCTCTATTTTTTAAAATTTATATTCTCGAGAAAATCACGGAGAGACAACTGGATAAGATGTGTTCAGGCAAACAAATTGGTGTTCCACTCGTTCTAGTACTCTCCAAGTCTGTCCGTATCACAACCGGGCACTGAGGCAAGAAGCAGAAGGCCAGACGGAAGAAGCTGCGCCGACTCAACCTCCGTCAGCTGCAAAATACATTGGCTCCGTGACCTCCGTCCTCCAGCAGCTCCTTGAATTCGTGATTATTGAATATTGAGTAAGTATTTACTGTATTTTGTTTACAAATTACACACAGTCACACAGCCTCCGGGCTCCGTCCTCCATTTTTCTGCAACTATAAATCTGCATATATTAGTTATGGGATTGTAATGGTTGAGCTAAACAGCTAAATTCCACTCAAAATCAACACACAATTTAATATACTTAGCTGAGATTCAATAATCCAATTGGAATTTCATTAATTGAACTGAAATTTAAAACATAATTGATGAAATAAGATGAAATGAAATGTGAAGAATAGAAGAGGGACAGATTCAGAGAACTAGAGAAGAGGGAATAATGAAATCTGACAATCATCCATCTGACTCCTTTCTCCTCCCTCCGACTGTTAAAACAAGTAGAAAAACGTAGTTTGTTCCATAAGGTGTGGTTACACTTTTACAATATAAAATAAGAAGTGGTACGATGCCGTTTTGGATTAGAGAAATTAAGCCCATGTTACTGTATAATGAGAATGAAAAATATAACCGTTATTGGGTTACACAAGAGATAGAAAATTTCAATTTAAATGTTGATGTGATGGATAATGATAATATTTTTCATTTTAATGAGATAATATGTAGATCAAATGGGGTGTAAGATTTGTGAAATTTACGGATTCAAAAATAAATATTTTGAATATTTTATTTTTATTTGTTACCTTATTGTTGAATTTAAGTTAACGAATTTAGTTCTGCAAGACTCTTTTAAATAAAAAAGTTCGCCTCAAGCCCTGCGAAACACAGGTACGGCCCGCCACAATGCTCCGGGACTTCTGGTGCTTTTGCCCTGGAATTCGGAGCTCCAACTCTGATGATGTTGCTGACCGGGACCCGGTCCTTCTTGTTTCGGGTATTGCTGGGACTATTCTCAACTCCAAGAGTAAAAAATTCGGGTTCCAGACCCGGGTATGGGTTCGGATCCTCCTAGCTGACTTGGAGTTCAGGAGAAAGCTCTTCTCCATCTACAATCCCAAAACAGGTTTTTGTTGTGTGGAAGTTTCTCAAATTTGATTTTTTTAATTTCTATTTTAATAAAATATTAACTTCATTTTTGCTATTTTTTTTTTTTTGTGCTTTCTTCAGGTTACACAGAGGAATTAGATGATAGTAGTGAAATAGTAGTGCCTCAAGACGATTATGGGCTCTATGCCATTGATATTTTGGATCCTTCCCCTGTAAGCTTTTTGTTGTTTTTCTTTTTCTGCACCCATAATTGCTTCTGTTCTGTGTGAGCTTTGGCGTTTGCATGAGTTAGTTCAGCTGCTGTCTTACTTGATTTTCTTGTTTAACTTGTGACTGTAATTGTTTCTTGCGAAAAATGGTTGTTTAAATTTTAAATGTGATGGAGAATGGAGGTTTTTGTTGAGGAAAACGTGATTTGTGTATTGAAAATATAATTTACACTATAAAATTGAAGCCACCTAGCTTATGGTCGTGATTAAGAGATTTGGCTGTCTTCAGTTGCTGTGGTCGCATGCAGGGGACTTGTAGTGAAGTCATGACTGCTTTTACCTGTGGCTACGATTCCTCTTCTGTATTAGAAAGCTAGCCATGCCCAGGGAGATGATTTCTGAATTCTGAGCCATAGAATCTGGCATTAGGATGCATGTCGAATCAAAGGAATTTCGAGCCCTATAATCTGGTGAAGGCTCTGGTACAATATTCACATAATTAATCCTCAATTAAATTGAGTTTCCCTCTTTATTATGTACAAGGTAGCCATATATATGCGTATATATGTATGTATATGCATGTGGCCAACATATGTATGTATGTAGACCTCAGTTTTCGGCTGGATGATATGGGCAACATATTTCAGCTCCTTACCCATGCCTAAGGCTCCTACAAGCTTGAACAAACCGTTAAAAGCACTTGACCTTTTCCAGTGGAGGAGAGGTGACCACGAACACTTTGACGATCTAGTCAACTTATGGAATGAAAGGATGTGAGTCACAAGTATATGTACGGGCACCAAGTGGTAGAGAGAAAAAAACAATTGACAAGATGACTATCGAGAGTGTAAAATTGCATTACCTTCAAATAATACTAGGTGAGATCTTTCGTAGTAGAAGAGGTGAAATGGTTGTCATTGGATGAAATACACGTCATCTCAACGGTCGACGCGTCATTCCTTAGGTGTTACGTTTGCATTCTTATGTTTAGAGATCATTTAATGATTATGACAGGCCCGTCACATATAGTTTACGCCTGACATTTGAAAAGTAGACTAATAAGTTGATTGAGCCCTACTGTAGAGATGTCACATTAATCAATCGCTTGGAAGATCTTATAAGGAAGATCTATTGAAAAAGGTAAAGCAAACACTTTTGTGGATTTAAAGGCTAGTCGCTTTGAAAATGAGTTGCAAAAGATTGTGACCTTGCTTTAGCCATGGAGGATCATATTCTACTTGATGCCTAGGTTGAGGTGATGGTATCACTTTGACTACCTTGGTTTGATGGCCACAGTTAGGCTAGGTAGAACAATGATGTGGAGTGCTAGCTTGAGGTGGCTTATTAATTGTCTATCTGTGGCCGGGGATTAGGCTTCGTAGGATGAGGCGTAACAATATACACAAAGTGGTTATTGTACAATGAAATAAAAGCAACTTGTTGAAATTCTTCAATCTCTTCATTGATCTTAGTGTCAAATATAGGCGGGCCATTATAATCTTTGTTTTGAATCAACATCCATTTGATTGATTCTCTAGATTGAAAGATGCAAAAAGGTTATTGTTACCAACTCCATAGTGAAATTTTAGGACAAGTTTGAATCGCATTATCTGCCATGTTCTCGTTAATGTCACTGCTAAGAGTGGCTAGTCTGGCGTGGTTTTGTCGTCGTTGCTGTCAAAGAGGGGGCCGAATGGCCGTGGACACTTTCACGTGCCTTAATCTCCACGTTTGCTTCAATAGTTGAACCTTTATGGTCTAATGGTGCCAAAATTGTCCAAGCGCAGTGTCAACAAGTCCATTTGTCGGTGCAATTGTGCAATCTCGTGTCTCCATATCACTTTATATACAACAACTGCACGAACATTCTTTTTCTCGGATGCATCGTGATGAAGATTTGGATGTGCGTTTTGATCCATAAATGTAGTGAAAGCATGAAAGATACAATGCACTCCAAAGATTTGTTGATTCCGTGGATACTAGAATGTTTTGGTGTCAAAGTTTCATTAATTTTTCACAAAAATATCGGAAGTTCGACAAGAATATGAGAAAGGCTCTCGAATTTTATTGATAACAATGCACACATTAAGTTTTTAGATCAGGAAAAGTAGGGGAAAACCTAATATAATTAAGACATAAAACTCTAATCCAATCAGGGCATAATCGTCCTTTATTAACCTAAAGTGCAAGGAATTAATACAAAAACAAAAGACAAGAATAATATATACCAATGGCTAAGGAGGGTGGTGGTGGGGGTTTTAGCTCCCATCATAAACGATGCATGATTTCTACTTCTTTTATTTTGTGGAGAATATGTTTTTACAACCTAAGACAATAAAGTGCATTTGTTAGTTCCCAACTTCCACGTAATTGAAAACAAGACTATCACTCCTCATTCTGGTTGTGCTGTGCTTCCTATACATCTATCTTGAGGGTTTATCCCATTTTTGTATACACATATTGCTTGGATTTAAATGGTAGCATGTAAATTTTGTCTTTGAGACTGAACAAAATGGTGAAAAAGGGTTCATATTGGCAACCTTAAAATTAATTGGGAATAAGACTTAATTTATTGTTGACTTCTTGTTGGGTTTATGTATCTGTGATGAGCATAAGCTGAACTAGACCTCCATGTAAAACAGTAATATTTTTTGTAACTTTTCTTCTCAGTTGACTGCCTATGGAAATCTACCATAATTTCTCTTAAAATGGCATTAACATAATCTTTTTCATCTGGAAACCAAAAGAAAATAGTTTCTTCTGAAATTATGTACTATGTGGCAAGGGAGAAATTATCATCTGAAATTATCTACTATATGGTGTGAGAGAAGTCTGACCACTCGTATTTTTGTTTGCTTAAAGATTGAATCTTGTAAGCTTGATCAGAAATAAAAAATGTACTCTTCAGCCAGAAAATACTCTTTATTTATTTATTTTTTTATTTGAAAGTCTTTAATTTAATTTCCTCTGGGAGAGAGTCTCTCATATTTATTATTCTTGGTGTTCCAGCTGGTAAAGTGTATGCAGTTGACGGATTGTTACCACTTTCATTATATGATTGATATGCTAGTTGGATGTGGGTATAAGAAGGGCACCACATTGTTCGGATATGGTTACGATTTTCGACAAAGCAATAGGTAGTAATTTCTCATGTTGAAATTTCCTATCATTATATGCTGAGTTCTTTTTGGTTTTTGCTTATAAGTGTATCTACAGGTGACTATCTTGCTTTAATACTGTTTTGAGTTCTCTAAACTTATTTCTTTAAATCTTTTGAGACTACTTATTACATTGTTACAGAATCGACAAGGCAATGGATGGCCTACAAGAAAAGTTGAAGGCTGCTTATAAAGCTTCTGGGGGAAGGAAAGTCAACATAATTTCACACTCGATGGGTGGATTGCTGGTTTTATGTTTTATCTCTCTTCATAGTGATGTAAGTCTAAGTTCATTAGTGACTTCTCTAATTGTGATGTAAGTCTTAAGTTCATTAGTGACTTAAATTATGAACTCAGATTGTTTCATATCCAATTTGAGTCTTACCAGCAATTATTAAACAGAAAAATGTAGTCCTTGAGAATTAATCATCATGCTTTACATATTAGCTGTTTATTATTAGGGATGGTGCTGTTGTATTTCGGCACATTCCTATGATTTACTCACCCTATTTTTCGTCCAAATAAAAATATTTATGCTTTTTGTTCAAAGACTAATCTTTTCCTTTATAAAGTCAATGTAGGCTTAACAGAAATTTAAATATAAATTGAATCCAGGTTTCGGAGTTTGTGAATCAGGATTTTTCTAAAATCGTGCTAACAAAGCTAAGTATTACGTGGGTGGTTGTTCTCGTCTTGACTGGCATTCTAGCTTCTTTTATATGTAATTTATACTGAACATTCATTGTTTACTAGTTGGTGAGTAAGATCATTTCATCAGGGCATTGTATTAATGCATATAAGTAACCAGCTTGATATTATGAGTATAAGTATAATGATTTCTTCCTAAATCATAAATGATAACAATGTAATCCCTAGAAGGATTCGAGCATAAAATTTCTGATTTCAAGGCTTGAATAAGAGATAATGTCTAGTCATACATACTTGATTTTGAATTTTGTTTGCTTGCAATTGTTGAATTTTCTTTGTTTAATCAGACAATTTGACTCCATTAATGATTTCATACTTTATTCATTGCGATTGGAGGCTTAATCCTTAAATATAATCTTCACTATGCAGGTATTCTCCCAATATGTAAACAAGTGGATTACCATTGCCACTCCCTTTCAAGGTAAGTATTCCTTTATCAAGTTTGTTATCTTGCTCGACACGATGAATTTGAAGTATTATACGTGGTTTAAAATGGTGTTTAGCTAGCTGTTTTTGCACTCTGTTAATCATAAACCATCTTAGTTTGCAAAATCAATGACGACGTTTTTTTTGTCTCCCATTTCCTTCCACCCCGACCAACAAAATAAATAAAGTTGAAATGATATGAGAAAGGTGAACACTCGCAATATTCACACATTAACTGATTTTTCTATTACAATGAGTGTACTATATTAATTAAGGTGCTAAAGGATTGCACATCTTGTTCACATAAATTTTTGTTTTCTTCAAATGCTCAATCGTCTATTCTAGTAATCTAAGGATATTCAGGAATCCTACAGATGACTGTAACAACCGAGTGCATATGATGTTTTAAAAAGCTGTTTGAGGCTTACTACTTGATGTGTGTCTCACGTGAGGCTTTCATTAAACACATCAAAGCTTATGCCTCAAGTGACGTGTTGTGGCTTACTCCCTGACTACCGAGGCTTAAGCCTCAAGGCAGACGAGGTGTGCAGTTGTTTGTCTTTGCTTTTTCTAAGCTTTTTATTACTGGCAAGTGGGTTCAATTTTTTTTTTTACTATTTTTTATGGCCTAGAGCATATTATAGGTTTTTGGTTTTCTTTTTTCTTCCTTATTTGCAAGTTAGACTTTAAATTTTATTATTATTCTATTAATGGTTTACTATGAGCTTATTTTTCTGTTTATATTCTTTTGAATTTTATTAGTTTGTCTTGACTCTTACTTAGACCTCACTTCATAAAGGCGAAACACCTCAGTGTTGCGCCTTATTAAACATTTAGTGCAATATTGTCAATCTTTATATTGAGCTATCAGTACTTCCACTCTTTTTTTTTTTCCTTTCGCAAGCACTACATGCTGACCTGATCCCTCTGATATGGTGACATTCAGGGAGATCTCTTACCATTTCAGTCGGTAATCCATATTTATATTCATTAGGGCATTTTAGTACGTGGGAGAATCACTCACTGTATTTTTTATCCACTTTGAAGTAGATGAAGGTGGTTTCTTCGTATCCCTTAGACATGAAATACCAGTTGATGTACATTAACATATTATTTACCAGCTGTTCCTCCTCAAGATTTATGCTCAATAAAGCATTTGGCTTATTATTGCTGGAGGTACCATATTGATGGGCTGCCATCTCTCTCCCTCTCATAAATGGTGTGATCAATTAGAATCAACCTTTACAATTAGTCTCTCCATTTAACAATTGAGTTCTTTCTTGAAATATTCTGTTGCACAACCCGAGCTGTATATGTTTCGTTCATTTATGTTCTCTTTAAGTTAGCTTACATACTGAACCCAATCTATTTTGAACAGGGGCACCAGGATGCATCAATGACTCTCTACTAACTGGAGTGCAGTTTGTAGAGGGCTTCAAAAGCTACTTTTTTGTGTCAAGGTGGTCAATGCATCAACTGGTAATATTCCCTGTTTCAAGGATTAGTAAAGCTCTTGAAATAATCTTTCTGGATGTGTGGAAATATATTTTATCCTTCGTTTTGCTTTCCTTTTCTGTCTTTAATTTGACTCCTTTCTAATTTTATTTTTTTTGTTTGGTATAATGACCACGCAAACCTTCATCATAGGTCTTCACACAATGACCCAAATACTATCTTGCAGTACAAGATTAAATTGTGTTTTCCAGATTTGTCATATATCAGATGATGATTTTTGCAATTCTTGGGTTTGACATTTGTATGCATTGTGTTCCGGTCTAAACTGTGATGACCCGAGTTCTAGGATTCGAGTTCCACTAACTCTTTATCTTGAACTTAAAAATAACTATTTTCTACAACTTAAAACTTTATTAAATACTATCAAGTTTTGACATCAAATGAACAAATCTTCTAGAGATGTAAATAAAAGTAAAGTTTTTAAGTAAATAGACGTGCATGGTGGGTCTCCTTTCAATTGCCACTTCGCCAGTCCTTTCAAGCATTGATTTTCATGAACCATCAATTTCTTGAAAGGATATAAGGAGGGGGAGTGAGATAAAATCTCAATAAGCATACAAGTACATGGATAAATATTTGTACGGAATTTAAGGAACTTCATACATACATACATACATAGTGAGACACGAAAATCTATACCGAGCATAGGTGGTATGGAATTTTCATGCGTAGTGCTACTATACTCTGATTCAAACTTAAATCATACATAAAGGACCTCATAATCAATTTTTCGAAAATCTAACGTACGCATATAATCCCATAAAATTACTTATACGCTTACCATATCTTGTGAAAATGATGAGAAAAATACTTGAATATATTTTTGACTTCAATTCGTGACCCATGTACTAAAGAATATACTATATTTGTATTTATGTGTATTTCACACAGAAATGAATGTACTTGAAAATGGAACATATGATACCTATTTATAGGGCCACTATGCTTTGAGAGTTCAAATTTAATTAAAATTTGAATCTTAAAAGTGATAGAATCTTATCATCAACTCAACCATATTTCGGCTAATGGGATAAGANAACATTATCTCCATAATTTCTAAAATTAAATAAAGTAGAGATAAGATTAATACATTATCTTTATAATTAAATATCTCAATTTTAATTGAACGTGATAAGATTGAAACATTATCTCAATTATCTATTAACATTAAATAAAATATAGATAAAATTAAAATATTATCTTAATAGGAATTTGAGTTTATCTCAATCATTTAAAATTTCAATCTAATTAAAAGAGATAAAATTAAGCCCCTGTTTGGTACATATTAAAATTTCATTTTAATTCTTCTACTCATTTTCAACCACACATTTTTCAATAAAATAATATTTTCTATCAAATCAATAATTTTTCATTCTTTTTCAATCACTCATTCTTCATCAATCTGTTATTTCAGAATACATTCTTCCAAAATAATGTGGCTCAAACATATCCTAAAACATTATCTCCATTATTTAATTAAAATTATTAAATAAGATTTTAATCACTTGGGCTTAAGCCCAAAAAGAAAAATAAAACAAAAAGGTGTGGGCTATAATTGTACATAATGGACTTTCGTGTAATTGATTGGACTAAAATTTTAATCATCTATTTTATTTATTCATTCTTACAATGGGCCAAACCTAAACTAATAAAATTAGGCCATAGGTACAGGTATTACATAAACACCAAGCGGCAATGTGATTGTTCTTGTAACTCTTGTTCTTGTGCAAAGTGAAATATTGGTTACTTGAATTTTATCTTCCTGGTAACTTTGATTCTTCTTTCAAACTTCATTTATGTTTTAGCAGGAGTTTTCAGGCTCCAGTGAAATGTAAATGGAGGGTTTTGTACCATCTCCCACTTGTGAATTAGTATCCAAGTCATTGGGCTTATGAAGCAGGAACATTAAAATTTGACAAAACAAGAAAAAAGGAACAAGTAAAGAAAGGGGATTAAAGAAGAGAAGAAATTAGGAAACAGAAAATCAATTTATTCTTATGATTAAGGTTAGCTATTACAATGACAAATCTCTCTATGCGCTTGTTTGGGAGCCATTTTTGCTCCCAAAATGCATTTTTATATCACATCAAGTGGGCCATCATGTATGACACACTTGATAATTATGTATGATATTTATGGCATTTTTCCTTTTTACCCATGTTTTGTTATTTGTGCATTTTTTTTAATTTGATAGCTTGCCATTCGGTTTGAATATTCTAAAGGCAAATGTGGAACTTTAAAATCAAAAGCTTAATCTTTTGCAACTAGTTGTCAAATATGCGTCAAATATAATGGTATAAAATAATTTGCACCCGTCACTTTTCTTCTAAAAATGATGACTCCCAAATAAACGCTATATAGAGCAAAGAAACTAAAAAGAAGCTAAAATCAAATGAATTTCTAGGGCTGGACAAAACTCCCGAACCGAACCGAACAGAACGGTTCTTCATAAGTTAAATACTCGAACGAGTATCCTTGAGAACCGATGTGTTTGGGCCGAATCTAAATAATTTTTTTAATTTTTTATATTGAATTAATTAAATTATTTTAATTTTTTAAAACAAATTAGCAAATTAATCCAGCCAAATTAGTTTTTTTGTAACTTTGATATGGATCACCGAGTTTTAATATTAATATCTATTTTTTGGTATTTATATTCATTGACTTAATCTTATTGAACATACCGAGTTTTAATATTAGTATTTACATTTTGATATTTGTATTCATTGAATTAATCTTATTGGACAGCTTGTTATTTATATGTTTTTAAATTAGGATACGTTAATTTGTAAAAGTTACGAATGAAAATGTCATTAGTTGTATTTATGTAGTGTTGTTGTAAATGTTAAAAAAATTAATTATGGTACAGAACCGAACCGAAAGGAACCGAACCCCGAACGGTTCCATAATTATATTTGGACCCAACGGTTTCATTTATTAAATACCCGAATGTTTTGGGTCGGTTCGGTTTTGAAGCGTTTCTTTAGAACCGAACCGACCCATGTCCAGCACTATGAATTTCTACTATACTAGCTTTTTTATCAAAATATTAAAATCAATCTAATTTAAACATTCATAATTCTAAACTATGTCTCTTATCTCCATTATTTCTCTCCACTTGAGAGAACTTGACTCTTGCAAGGTAGACTGCAAATTTTTCGTCAAGGAAGCCAATCTTTTTTTCATGATCAAATAATGCAAACGATCAATTGAATTTGCAAATTATCCCAAGAATATGATCCGACTAAGGGCGATCTTTCCTTTAAATCAAGTACCGATACAAAACTCAATAAAGTAAAAATTTATCACTTTTTTTCAAAAACTTCAATTGACTGCACATAATAAGAAGCACAATGGACTAAAATTGTAGATTGGCTTTTAAAAACAAATGATTGCAACATGGAGGCTTGAATGAGACCCGATAAGGAAACAAATTTTGCTATGTAAAATATAATTTTTATTCAAATGTGATGGCCAATCAAATAGATTATCATTATGTGTATGATTCAAAAAAAATTCTTTAATGTATTTTGAAGCCAGGTTAAAGAAACACGTAAAATAGCACCGTTAAAACATATGTACCTAAACTCTGAAACAAAAGCAAGCTCATAACTTTCATTATTCAAATAAATTATGAGTTTTATCTTAACATGAATATTAGGAAATGGGATAGTAGAGGTTCGAGCTAACATGATATGACGGTAATTAGTAGGCAACATTTGAATGTCGATATGAAAATTATGCCATCAAAAATGGCCTTAGAAAACATGGCAATGTAAGGCCACAACGAAGTCAATGTTAAAAGACTCACAAAGGAGTAAGCGATAATAATTTCGGTATAAGATTGAGGACACGTGGAATGTTTGGCTTGGTTGAAAACGCTATTGGTAATTCCCCAGCTATGTCGTGTTGAGTGTATCGACTAATGAAAGGAGACAATACACTGCTCTTAACTCTCAACCTCTTTGTTAAGGGAGGAGACAACTGCATTATAATAATCGAAACAAACTTTTAAAGATTTATAGACTGTGACAGAAAGGATTTGCCTGTCAGCGCACTTATCAAAAAGTCTTTCCACCACATTTATTGCAATAAGGAAAACTCCCTTATTTTTCTTTTTTTTATACTATCATTCTTCTAGAGAGAGATTGCCATTTTCTTCCTATATAAGGGTCTTCCAATTAAGGATCACGATTGTCTTCATGTATAAAGATATTCCTAGACGAGTTTTCCTTGGGGCTAAAAGAAAATGTTGGAACATGTCAATTATCATATACTCACAATCTAGATCCAACAAGATAATACAGTACCTCGCATTAGCCATAGCCTCTAGTATCGTAACTTCATTAGCATACAAATTAGTGGATTTGTTAGTGAAAAATGCAAATGATAATACAATTAATGGAAAGATATCATTGCATTGTCTCATTACTATAAGTTGTATCGAATGTCGTAATACAAAATATTCACCAAGGCAAAAAGCAATTGCTACTTGTATGGCAATATCTGGATGTTTTAATAGCTCATTGGATATCAATGTTCTGAAAAGTGTATTAAGAGATGTGAGTATGAAAACATGTGATTGGTCTACTTGTGAGAGCAACCCTCAATGTGTTCAAGTAGCAGTTCATTAAAAGATAACAAAGGTCGAAGAAGCTTTTTCCATTTGTCAACAATTGTACTCCTAACTTTTGATAAGTACGCCGCAACATTTTGAGATGTACTTTTTTTTAATTGACTGAAACAAAGTAATTGAAATATTATTTTATTTTATTTTATAAATTTGACAAACTAGAATACCAAAATGAAAGTACGTCAAAAAATTGCTGCCTCACGAGACTTAAAAGAGCCAAATAATGTCCAAATTATCTTCAAGTTGACATGGCTACGGTGGAAGAGTACACAGGTAACGGTGTGGTGGGCTACTGCATTGAATTCTCCTAAGTGGCTAGTATGATAACAATTTTTTCCCCATTTTTTTGATTTTGATTTATTTATTTATTTTATTATTATTATTATTTTGTTTGGAACAAAACTTATAAAGAAAAACTGGGAACAAGTTATAGTGCTACTCGGATTTGTGTATGATGGTGGCTTTGTTATTTGTGTACATGGTTTGGAAGTTTTGGGGTGGTGATTGGTTAAGCTTTGTGAATTTTTGGATTTAAGAATGAAAGATATTTGATCAAAGGAGAATGACCTACTCTGATACCAAATTGATGGATGTACTTAACAATTTGACAACGAACAAGAAAAGAATGTGGTTCAAAGAAGAGAAGAAATTGTAGCAAGGAGGAAATCAATTTATTCATATAATCAAGGATACCTATAATAATTAATGAACCCTTTATTTATAGAACAAAGAAACTAAAAAGAAGCTAAAATCGAACGAATTTCAACTAAACTAGAACTTAATCAAAATATTAAAATCAATATAATCTAAATTAAAATTGAGCTGTATTTTAAAATCGTATCTAAACTATATCTCCATCTCCATCACCTTACCTCTAGGTTTAGAGAATAGATCCAATGTATAGATATATCAAAGCCATAAATAGGGAGTGCTACTCCACTTACGTTGAAAGCATATAAGCTTACTCTGTCCTTCAAAAACTTTGATACATTGAAAGCTTTAAGGTTTTACAGCATAATTGAAGGAAAAGGAAAGGCAGTTTATGTTTTGAATTCTAGCATTCACACTTGACAGTGATCTATGATATATTCCAAGCCACAGAAGAATGATATCTACCTTATGTCAAAGCATATCTGCAAGTGGTTACACAAGAAAATTAATAGAAGCAGCGTAAAATAAACAATGCTGTCATCAAGGAGTTAATGAGAATGAGATAACTGATGTTTGCTCATTTTGTAACATGCAGATTCAATTCCTAGAACTAGAAATGCATTATAGAGAACCTCTGAAAGTAAATGTATAGGCACTCCTAGATATATATTTCATCAGGTTATTATATTGATTAATTTGTTCGTGCAAGTAGTAGGAACTTGGGTCAAACATTCTAGTTTACATCTTACTTGCTTCCATCTAGAAATGGTCAATTTTACGTTGTTTAACTGGCTTAATAGCACAAAACGTCCACACGTTTTATTTTTTTTGCATTTTCGTCCTTATTTCAACGTTTCATTTCGGAAAACATCATTTTTACCATTTTTAAAGTAAAATGACCAATATACCCTTCTATTTAAATAAAAAAAAAAAAAAGAGAAGAAAA
>CAIGRO010305206.1:0-12902 GCA_903798355.1 Fraxinus baroniana | reverse complement strand
TTACTTTTTTATTTTTCAATATGTATTTAATTTATTTAACAATTTAGTTACTATCAATATACATATACATTTGACAAATTTATTTCACATGTGTGCATTTATTAATGTATGAATTTCCTATTATTAATTTTCTATAATTAACATTCACATTCATTTATACATTTCAGTGTTATTAATTTTAATTATAAGTTCATTATAATTTGACATTTAATAATGCATTTCAATGTTCACTTTAATATATGCTAATTAACATTCAGTCTTACTGATTTGGAAATTAAATAAATTACTTAACATTCATTTTCACATATATATTATTCGATATTAATTCTAAATTAATTAACATTCACGCATATTCTAATATTACCTTTACGACACTTATAAAACATTTCATAGTAACGTACATCGCACGTTCAACGTTGACTAATAATTTTAAAAAGGTACAACTTTCGACACATTCAATGTTAACTAGTACTTTAAAAAAGGTATGACTTTCAATAAAGTAGTATTATTCGTGGTCATCGACTGCAGCAATGATCATATGTCGTATCTTACATGACATAGTTGATCATTTTTAAAATTATTAAAATTATGAAACGTAAAATGCAACATGGGATGATTGTTGCATTAGCTAAATACGAATGGCATTATTGTTCACGTAATTAACCCACAAGTCTTGATTCTTGTTGAATACTATACAAGGATGAATAAAGCTATAAGTACAAAACTTGGTTGACCGGGAGTTTACAGGGGATTTTGAATAAAGTAATGTTATTTAGTTTAACTGGAATTGTAATCCAAGTTTATGTGACGTTGATGTGACATTAAATGACTTATTTAATTTCACTTTTTATTTAACATATCATCTAACTCCATATAGCTAGGTTGCAACATGGCTGCATAACATTATTTTTTTAAATAGGGGTGACATGGCAAAAAATTATCCAAGTGTTTCCTTTAATTTTTTTCTCTTGAATTTTTCTAACCAAGAATATATATTTGATTAGGTTAAAGGAGAAAATGAGAATGATACAAATCAAGACCAAATGAATTCCAAGTTGCATAACCCCAAGAAACCAGTATAGCAAAACATTTCACGGCACCCCACTATATCGGCATCTTCAAAGATCGCAGTTCCAAAAAAGAAAATTTAGGCTGAGAGGAATGAAAATTCAAGCTTTTCGGATAACCAAATTCGAAAAACTCCTGATCTAGAAATGAAAAATAGCCCCTTAAATTCGAGTATTGGTCCTGAAAACTTGTCCCCTTTATCAAATGATGATGGTGTTGTTGCTAATTCATCTTTGAAGCCTTATGACCCTTACTTAAATTACATTTCCCTGAGGCCAAAGAATCTGCGGTTTGTTCTTCACTAATTTGGGTAAGGGTTGCGAGGTTTGTCCTTCATTCACTTGGCGTCGGTCGGGCCCCGGGGTGGAGATGAGTCTGGCTATTGTGAAGGGAGGAAATAGGACATGGTAATGGAGAGGTTTGGAGGGTTTGGAAAAATGAATGCGCTCGTAGATTTCATCGTGTAGTTTTCATTTTATTTTTCTTTATTTTTTGTGTTTGCCACCCAAGCCCTATAAAGATCCAGTAAAGACACTCCATGTACACCAAGAGCGATCGATAGTTATGTCTATAAACTCTTTTATGCTGAGAAATGATAAATTAAATAGCAGCACTCATTATGCTAAGCACTAATGATATGTCACTTCAATTCATTGGTAAATAATTTCATGATAGATGTCAAAAATCAAATAATTTATCAGTTAATCGATGTATCATGTTGACTTGTTGGTGCTTAATCTAAGTTAGATATTAGTGTTTGATCAATCTTTTCTCTCTTAATAGTTAATGCATGTAAGATATTTTAAAATTTTGCCAAAGTAAAGTGGGTTTGGGGGGCCATTGTGCCTAAAATTAGTTTTAATTGCATATTTATTTCTAAAAAATCCCCAAAATTACTTATATTCTCACAGCTATTTTTCAATTGAGTAAAATATTGAGATTAAAAAAATATACTACAAGGTCCATTTCGAAAAAAAAATAAGTAACATCAAACTTCGCTATTAGTTGAGTGACTAACGATGTTTGTGTCCTTGTGATATTACTCCCATAAAAGTGCATTATTTTTCTACCTATATTCGTAACCAATTTCCTTGCGTTCAATTTGTTGGCTCAATCATTGGTCCATCTATATGAATTTGGGTAGAAAGTCATTCTGGTAGTAATAGGGGTAAATAGTACAGAATGTTCATACCTTTTATTTTTTGATATTTTCACCCCTACCTTTCACATTCCATTGAGCAAAAGGTCATTTTCAACCATACTTTCAATAAAATTACGATTTTACCCTATTATTCAAATAAAACAAAAGGAAAAAGATGAATAACCAACTGCAACTATAGTCCTTAAGTTTTTAAAAAATTACAAAAAAATCATAAATTCTCCACCACCACCACTTTCACAATCTACCAAACTGTCACCTTAAATCTACACAGCACCACCTTTCGGTCACCACGCCCATCGGACTCCACCACCACTAACCTCGCTTCACTCTCCCACCATCCTTCCCTACACGATTTTGAATATTGGAGCATTTATGACCCACCAATTTTGGTCAGACAGTTTTCTCTGTGCATTGCGCCCGTGGAGATTTTTGGACCAAAAATTGAAACGGTTGGGGAGATAATTGGTTCAATTAGATTCATACACATTGTCGTTTGGTTTTGTTGATTGATGCCATTTGGGAATTTAGTGTTGTGGGATGCATGAATTGAAGGAGAAGAATTTGGCAAAATGGACGTCGTCATTGTCGAATGTCTAGATTATAGTAGAATGATTTGAGGTAGGTTTGATTGATGTGAGACCATGTATATGTTCGTCGAGGTGAGGGTAACCGTCGGTGGTAGGTGACGTCGAAAGTGAGGTTGCCGTGAAGGGTTGTATACGACAGTTTGGTATTTTAAGTTGCAAATGTGGCTGTTTTCAACAGATTTTATGACCAATACTGAGGAAGAGGAAGTTGGGGAGAGTGAAGCAAGGCTAGTGATGGTGGAGTTCGATGGGCGTAGTGGCTAAAAGGTTGTGCTATGTGGATCTATATGTGGCGGCTTGGTGGGGGTTGTGATAGTGGTAATGGTAAAGAATTTATGACTTATTTGTAATATTTTGAAAAATCTAGGACTATAATTGCAATTATTTGTTTATTTTTTTGTTTATTTTTTTGTTTCATTTGAATAGGAGGGTAAAATCATCATTTTATTTGAAAAATGGTTGAAAATGTCTTTTTATGCAATGAAAGGTAGAAGATATGAGTGAAAATGTCAAAAAATGAAAGGTAAGGATGTTTTGCACAATGACATTGAAAGGTATGGACATTTGTGCTATTTACCCGTATNTTGAAAGGTAGGGACATTTGTGCTATTTACCCGTATTAATAGCACATTGGTTGAACTCATCATTACAACAAGCAAGTTGACATGGCAGGTTGGCTAGAGCTTAAAATATTTACCTATAAGTACATTTATCTATTTATAAATAAATTTGAATTGGTGGTTCAATTTAGGATTTAATATTTATGGACAATTATAAGATCCATCCACTTAGCAGCATCTTAGGAGGCATAGCTTTATAAATGTGAGGTTCAAGTCAGAAAAGGCTTAAAATGGATATCTAGACACTAAGAGATTAGGAAGAGCATGATAATCGATGAAATGCTTTGACGAGTTGAAAATAAGCATAGAGTTGGAGATTATCGAATAGGGCAACATTTCGAAAGATAACACAACGAAATGAAACATCTTAATAGCTAAAAGAAAAGAAAGTAAAAGCATTTTCCCTAGATGGTGAAAGTTCGGTAATCGAAAGTATCATTTACATACGCTCTAATTTAAGAAATATAAAATATGTGGAATCCCATGTGAATCGGCAAAGACCACTTCGCTAGGCTACTTCAAGGTGAGAGATAGCGAAGAAAAGGTGAAACGAATATCAGGAACTCAAATAGAACATGAAATCATAAGTTTTCATTCAATGGGATAAGTCAAAGCCTCTGATTGCATACCTTTCGAAGAATGAGCCGACGACTTATATGTTGGACTAGGGTAAGGGAACCCACCAGAACTGTAGCAAAAATAAGGCTTCATTAGGCAATTGCTACTGCTTATGGACTCGAACAATCTATTAATGATCTGGCTTGAGTAAAACTTACTAGAGGTCCGAACACACTAATGTTGAAGAGTCAGCGGATGAGTTCTATATCGGATGAAATATCATTGGACTCGGAGTTGGTTGGGTCTCCTCGAAATGCGTTCGTGATCTTAAAATATACATAATTTTTATTCACAAACTAATATTGGTTTGAATTTGAGGTAGAAGCTTTAAATTAAATAAGCTCTCGGGGCCACCTTTACTACAAGAAATCGAGGTAGGGTGCTTTCAATGTTATTATTGAAATTTGAATACATTGAATAGAATTACAATAAACTTAAAGAGTAATAATATTTAGTTTCATTGGGTTATAACCCCCATTTATGTGGTTTTAAGGATATAAACGAGTCAAAAGTCACGGCTCGAACAGGGCTCTAGCGAAAAAAAGGTTTGAGCTTTTTTGGCTCGAATTGAGCTAAACCGAGTAGAGCCAAGCTCGGCCAAAAAATAATGCTCAACTCAAACTTTTTGCTTCGGCTTGTCAAGCTGAGTCACGGGTCATCCGAGCAGACTCTTTTTTTTATTCATGAAATTTGAAAGTTTTTTTTTAAATCATTTTTTAAAAAAAGAACAGGCAGCTAGCTACTTTTTAGTTGTCTCCATTATGCAAACAATTACGCGCAAGCAGACACTTGTAGTTGTGTGCTTGTACATAACATGCAGCTAAAAGACACAAGCCAAAATGACTCGTGATATGGGCTAGCTGACGAGGCTTGAGCCCACATCCAAAAAATGAGGCTCGGCTCGAGCCTTGAGCCCACGAGGCTTGAACTTTTTTCGAGCTGAGTCACGGGCTGTTTGAGCCGACGAGTCCAATTGACATCTCTAATATTATATGATAGACTAAATGAAAGATAAAATTAAATAACTCATTTAATTGTGCTTATCATTTAATGTTATATTAGCACCACATAGACGGGAGTTATAATTCCAGTGGGGCAAAATAACATTACTTAAACCTAAATAGTGATGGCAATGGACCGAGTTGAGCCACTCGATCCATGTACCTACGGGTCGAGTTAGTTCATTGTATGAGCCTCTTGTTTGGCTCATGCTCAGACTCGTCCTGAAACGAGCTCAAGCCATCCATGGACCAAATTTTGACAAGTCAAGCTGACTTACTCCCCGATCCTTATTCCACCTCTACACCAGAAGGCTTGTTTTCTTACCTCAGGTCCTCAACAAGTGCAGACAAAATTACTGACACTGAATTTCAAACCTTCACATGCAAACCACGTGCGTCGTGCACAAATAAACGACCGCGTACGATTGAATCCAACGGTTTGAAAGTGAAACCACACGTTTCATGGTACCAATGGAAACCCGAGACCAGACCTTAATTCTATAGAATAACATACGAGCAAAAACCAATACAGAAGAGTGATTGCGTGTATGTGAGAGAGAAAATCGCGCAATTATTCACAAGTTGTTACAAATAAGCAAATCTTACATCGGATCATCATTTGACCACGTAGCATACTTTTTTCTAAAGTCACACAGCGGTAGGAAGTGGCGGTGGTGGGCTGGTCGGAGTACAAGGAATATGCCATTCAACGAAAAAGTGATTGCTCGCTGAGATTTGTTTCTTTAATCGCGAACATTTCGTATTTATTTATTAAAACTAAATATCACGCACGTAAGAAGACCCACATTTCGTTTCTTAATCATTTTCTTCGTCAGGTTAGTACCGCTTCCCCTCCAATTCTATTTGAAGTTTAAATTGTTATGCATGTAAAGTTGTGATTTTTCTGGATTATTGTAGAGGGTTTGAGTTATTGTTGGATTGTGATGCTGGGTAATTTTCAACGATGGTGCTAAAATAAGGAAACCCAACTTTTATTTTTGTTAACTTTTTCTGCAAACCCTAATTTCGGTTAATTTTGGGTTCTTAGTCGGTAGGTTTGTAGTGCCAAGTTGGGGATTTTTTAAGTGAGTGTTTATTATCAGTCTCGTTTTTAAATAGCAGTTGGTTGTCTGGGAAGTCATGGTATTCGTAAATTCTTGGGCATTGTTGATTTGGCAGTGTCTAGAAAGGGAATGTTCTTATAATTTACTTGTAACTATTAACTTTGGTAATGGATTATTGAATTGCTGATTAAGTTCTACAGCCAAGTGTAGCGAATTGCAGCTTCTTGAGTCATTAAAATAATTGAACATTCAGTATGTGGTTGTTTAGGTTTTCATTCACGTTTCTATGCAGGATTCAGGGGTTGGTCTCAATTGTATGGTTGTTGCTTGAGAAGCGGAGACTACAAAATCTTATAATCAAGTGAAATGACAGAAATTTTGAGATTGTGCTATGGGATCTGACAAACGGCCTCTTGTTTTACTGGATACTCTAAATATGGATACAGTTAGGACTATTTTCACTCACACATATCCCTATCCACATGAGCATTCACGGCATGCGGTCATTGCTGTTGCTGTGGGTTGCCTATTTTTCATATCTTCGGATAATATGCACACACTTGTTCAGAAGTTAGACAGCAACATTAAATGGTGGTCGATGTATGCCTGTTTGCTAGGCTTCTTTTATTTCTTTTCTTCTCCATTTATAGGGAAAACAATCAAACCAAGTTATTCTAATTTCAGTCGTTGGTAGGTTTTCTTTTCCTTTCATCCCAATAAATTTTACTGTCTTTAACTTTATTTTGTGATAGGATATCCAGCATTTCTTGTTTTTTAAAGAATACTAAGATCAAGTTCAAGCTAATGAACTTGGATATGGGTGTTTGCACATTGCAGGTATATAGCCTGGATATTAATAGCTGCACTGTATCATCTTCCTAGTTTTCAATCAATGGGAGTGGATATGAGGATGAACTTATCTTTGTTTTTGACGATATTTGTATCTTCCATTTTGTTTCTTCTTGTTTTCCATGTTATATTCCTTGGCCTCTGGTATGTTGGCCTTGTTGCTCGTGTGGCTGGAAAGAGACCTGCAATTCTGACAATTCTCCAAAATTGTGCTGTAAGTCCTTAGCACACATTTCAAGTGAAACAAGAATTTCCCAATTCTTATTTCTTTGGCATTGTTGTCGTGTAGGTGATAAGTATAGCCTGCTGTGTATTTTATAGCCATTGTGGCAACCGTGCTATTACAAGAGAAAAGACATTTGAAAGAAGGAACTCTGGCTGGTTTACACTTTGGAAAAAGGAAGAAAGGAACTCATGGCTTGCAAAATTTGTCCGCATGAATGAGTTCAAGGATCAAGTTTGCTCATCTTGGTTTGCTCCAGTTGGGTCTGCTAGTGATTATCCATTTTTGTCCCAATGGGTCATTTATGGAGAGGTAAGATTTTTGATGTCGTAATTTGTAGTTTTCCAGATCCTTGTTGTAGCTTTATACACCTCCTGACATTTTCTCTTTCCAATTCATCTTTCAGTTGACATGTAGTGGCTCGTGTGCAGAATCACCAGATGAAATTTCACCTATATATTCATTATGGGCCACATTTATTGGCCTTTACATTGCCAACTATGTTGTGGAAAGATCAACAGGGTGAGAATTGACTGATGCCATGTTTCGAGTTTATGTTCTCTCAGACTCTGATGCTCGAACTCTTGAAATGGACGAAGTACTCGTGTTGACACAACACGACACGACTCGACACGACATGGATATGGGATACGTGTCAGATCCTCGAAGTTTTAACTGGACACTTCGTCATTTTTATTCATTTTTTTAAGAATGTGGATCAAATAGGGCCTTAGTGTTTCACTAAGTCTAAATTGCAATTTAGTCCCTCATTTTCTATTTTATATAATATTTAGTAATTAATTTCCCATAATTGGAAACTAAACCCTAAAATTTTATTTTATTCATATTAACCCCTTATTCAATACTATCTCCTTCTTTGTAAACAATTGATTTTGATCTATTTAAAATGACATAGTGAGTTAATAAAAAAATTGAAATTTTAAAGATGAATTCACGTACCTGTATTTGAAATTTGGACTTTTTTTAGCTATATCTCCTTATCTTATATTTTAAAAAATAAAATATCCGACATTTATATACGTACCTGAGCCCGAGCATCATAGCTCTCAGAGGTCCATACCCTGAATTTGTGAATTGAGCCTCTGGCCTTATATTTTAGTTGTGAACCTTTTATTTTTATTTTTCTGAGATGCCTACTTCCTGAATATAGTAATGAGAGAAATAGTAGTCCATTTCATAACCCAACCTTGCCATTAGCATCTGTCTTTCGAATATATATATTGGGCTGTATATATCTTTGTATTCTTGCTTGTGTTGTATTGTCATAAAATTTGATAACATGTAGTCCCTGAATATTTGACAACCAGTCTAGTATTTATTCAATGCTGTCCTCCTGTTCCTCTTATTTTCCAGGCATCTTGTTTTTTTTCCCCCTTTTTCTTTTTTTATAATTGAATAACTTGCTATATTTGTGCAATAATCAACAGATGGGCTCTTACTCACCCTGTGTTACAAAAAGAATTTGAGAAGTTAAAGAAAAAGCAAATGAAGCCTGATTTTTTGGATATGGTTCCTTGGTACTCGGGGTATGCCAATCAAATCTCTCTCTTTCTCAGTCAGATGGAAAAGTGAGGGATTTCATCTTCAACGATATCTGCTGTTACTAATGATTTGATGCAGGACATCTGCAGATCTGTTCAAGACAGTTTTTGACCTACTGGTATCAGTAACTGTATTTGTTGGACGTTTTGACATGCGTATGATGCAGGTTTGTGTTGCTATTGGTACTGTGATTCAAATTGTTCATCTTGAATAGTTGTAAAATTTCCTTTTTTATACCTTGTTATGCTTTCATGTAAACAAATTAAGCTGAAACCTTTTCTCGTACTTTCAAGCTATTCAATGGATATGTTTGCTTTAATCAAAAAATTCTTTTTAGGACAAAATCTTTTTTTTTTTTTTTTGATAAATATTGCTTTTATCATCATTACCTTTTATTTCATTATCTATCTTTGATTATATCCTGTTTTCCCGATTTTCAGGCGGCAATGAGCAAGGTTGAAGATGGTGCTGAGCAGGAAGATCTGTTGTATGACCAATTCAGTGAGAAAGATGAGCTGTGGTTCGACTTTATGGCTGATACTGGTGATGGTGGAAATTCTTCTTATAGTGTAGCAAAGCTTCTTGCTCAGCCTTCAATTAAGGTTTGGAGTAATGATTCTCCGCTTACACTGCCACGTGGTAACCTGCTCCTTATCGGGGGAGATCTTGCGTAAGTTCAAAACTTTCGTTTTTTCTGCTTGTATTTTGTAAGGATTTAATAGTTAATAATACTTTAGAGAGGAAGTGGTTTGCGAGATGCAATGTGAATTGTTTGGCAGATGACCTGTTAACTTTGAGGTTTGGTGCGTTTTGGGATGTTTATTTAGCATGCTGAAGGAAATATACATCATTTGTGAACTCAGTTGCAAATGACATTATTTCCTTGTTCTCGCATTTGGTATGTAATTAAAACATATGAAAACATTATAGCAAACATATTCATTGTGATCAGTATTAACTTTTTGCTTAGGATCATAAGATGATAGCATCTATTTGTCATTTGAAGGTTACATTGCTCCTCCTTCCCTCTCTGCCCATTTTGGATTACATTTTCAAAATCATTATATTGAATTTCCTTGGCTTCAAGATTGAATATCTGTATAAAGGACAAAAGCTTTTGGGTGATTTTATACATACCAAAGAAAAAACATTAAAGCTTAGGTGCCAGATGATGATTCACAGTTTCAAATTTGAGGGGACAAACTGCTGCACAAATTAATATAACCTACTATTGCTACATAATTTGATAGACTTTTTAGTGACGAATATTGGTATAAATCATTTTCCACATCTCTCCAATCTGTTCCAGCCTTCACCTTTGAAATTCATCAGAATTTTTGAGTCCTCTAGTTAAAGCTCCTGCAATGCAATAGCTTTTGTTTTTTTATTCTCTTCTACTTATCAAAGGGAACAGATAGAACCTATAGCGGATTAAATAGTAATTTAATCTAAACTCCATCTTTTGCTTACTGTATTAAATAATCCTCTCCTTCTCCCTTTTTAAATTTGTGGATGTTATATGGATTTACTTGTAGATGTCTATTAGTGAAATATTAAATAGTTTGCATGTTTAAATACGGATGATATGTGCTTTCGAACCTTTATTGACTTTGATCTAGCGTTTTATCAGGCAGATAAATCTTCACTTGTCTGATGTATTGATATCATACAGGTCAAGTTCATTTTATTGGGTAATTTTTGAATGTTTTAAAATTTGTTACTTGAATTTATTACCAGGCCATTAGTACTTGTGTATATGATGTTTTTGTGTAATGTCATGGTCACGTGGTTTTCACCCCCACAACTGCAAGGTATTATGAATGAGGGATGTATTTGTTTTATTGGTATTGTTAAAAGTATGAATTGCTTTGCCAGACTTGGAATATTTTTCCGTAGTCAGTGTCTTTTTTTTGAAAGAGACGGTACATGCTATTCCTCACATCTACAGGTGTTAATTTGAAGGACACATTCTAGCAGTAGTTGAATATTTGAAAATGTATTGTTTAGAAATATGACGAACAGAACCTGAGCTGCTCAATTCCTGAAATGGTCAGATCTTACATTATATTTTGACTCTTTTTAATTTTTTGATAGCTATCCTAATCCATCAGCATTTACATATGAGAGGCGTCTTTTTCGTCCTTTTGAATATGCTCTTCAGCCTCCATTCTGGTATAAGGAGGATCATATAGCTGTAAACAAGCCAGAATTGCCTTCTTGGGTTGCAGATCTAAAGCAGTACGAAGGGCCTCAGTGTTTTGTCATTCCTGGAAATCATGGTTGGTTTTGGTTCATTGTCAATGGCTCAGTTGTCTTATGTTCAGTTTTTCTATTTTATTGCTTTACTCCATGTTACTTTTTGTATTTGAATTAATCTTTGCTGCTTTACAGATTGGTTTGATGGCCTTCAGACATTTATGAGGTACATTTGTCACAAGAGCTGGTTAGGTGGATGGTTAATGCCTCAGAAGAAAAGCTATTTCGCCCTTCAGCTTCCTAAAGGATGGTGGGTGTTTGGTCTTGACCTTGCTCTGCATTGTGACATTGATGTATACCAATTCAAGTTCTTTTCAGAACTGATAAAGGAAAAGGTATCATTTCTACCATCTAGGTAATCATATTGCTAGTTGTTGGCCGTTAAAAAGATCCGGAAGAATGGTTAATTTTAGTTTTTCATCACAGTGTCTCATATAAACGCGTTGCTTGGGTTCTTCCTTCGGAATTTTGCCCACCAATCAACTATTACTAAAAGAAACATAATGGGATTCTAGGCACCTTAATTTTCTTTTAAACTAAAATTTGTTTCCTCTAAAGAAACATAATGGTCCCTACGTGTCAAGTCACAGTCATCTCTGCAACTAATGTTTGTTTCAGTAGGAGATTAAACTAGCTTATATTTTTCATCTTCTGTTCTCCCCGTCTCTTTTTCTTTTATATCTTTGTCTCTTCCACTGCTCTTATCCTTATTCTTTTTAGAAGATCCTGTATGAAACGTTTCATCAATATCTCAGGTTGGGGACCATGATTCTGTGATCATTATGACCCATGAACCTAATTGGCTTCTTGATTGGTACTGGAATGATGTGACTGGGAAGAATGTTTCACACCTGATATGTGACCATTTAAGAGGGAGGTGTAAACTTCGAATGGCTGGGGACTTGCATCATTACATGCGTCATTCGTATATTCCATCAGAGAAGCCAGCATATGTGCAACATTTGCTTGTTAATGGTTGTGGTGGGGCTTTTTTGCACCCTACTCACGTGTTTAGTAACTTTAACACTGTATATGGGACATCCTATGAAAGCAAGGCTTCTTATCCGTCATTTGAAGACTCAAGCAGGGTACTTAAACTGAATTACTATATAACTTCATCATATGTTATTCTTTTCTGCCGTGTTTGATGCTTCTTTGTGTCAACAATTTTGATGCAGATTGCTTTAGGAAATATATTGAAGTTTCGAAAGAAAAATTGGCAGTTTGATTTCATTGGTGGTATTATTTATTTTGTCTTGGCCTTTTCAATGTTTCCGCAGGTAAAACATTTTACTGGACTTTTGGCACAGATTATTCATGATTGAATGAGCATCAAGATCTGAAAGGTTGCAAATAATTGACTAATTTAGTTTCCCACTTTTTCTAGTGTAAGCTAGATCACATCTTACAGGATGATACATTTTCGGGTCACTTGAAGAGCTTTTTCAGCACAGTATGGGATGCATTCCTTTATATGCTAGGGTACTCATATGTATCCTCTGCTGGTGCTTTCTTATTGTTAATTACCGCTTTCACTTTTGTACCTTCAAAAGTGTCTCGAAAGAGGAAAGTAATAATTGGGATTCTTCATGTTTCTGCACACCTGACTGCAGCATTAGTTCTCATGTTGCTCCTGGAATTGGGTGTCCAGACATGTATCAGGCATAAATTGTTGGGAACTTCAGGTGATAGTGTGTTTTTTATCGATAAGTTGAAATAATATGTTTTAATAATTGGTGCAATTGCATATGGTTTTTATTGAGTTAGAAAAGTACGTATAATAGGATGTCTAGAGAAGTTCTATGGAGGGTGCTACATAGAAATTGGGATTTTAAGATATATAAATATTATTAAGAACATTTATAATGGACTGGTCACGAGTGTAAGTTGA
>CAIGRO010305187.1:0-13479 GCA_903798355.1 Fraxinus baroniana | reverse complement strand
TCTCATTGAAGTCTTGGACTTGGCTTAAATCTCTCTCCAACATGCTTCGAATTCTTGATAATTGCTAGCGTATCCCGGATCCTACCAATACTTCTACATAAGCTAATGGCTTGCGGTCGCATAGGCCAATCATCAGCCTTCAACCGAGTTTCAATAAGGGGCTATGCGTTCACATGTTTAGTTACCCTATGCGGTCGCATAGGTCTTCACTTCAACTTCCTCATCCGTTGCTCCAACCTGGTCGATCCATCTTGTTCCGTCCTCCATATCCAATATGAAACTTGTCATTTTGCTTATTGTGGTCGATATTTCATCCAATGTAACTTGAACAAGTAATTCCATGGCTTCTTGACCTTCTTTGCTCATGAGTCGTGACCTAGTCATTGATTCTTCATCCATGATCAATGGTTCTCTTACCATGGATCTCATCATTCCCTTACTCTTCAAAATGATTCGTCCTTGAATAACCACCTGATCAAACAAGGAGAGATCGGAAACATTGAAAGTAACAGAAATGTTATACTCACCTGGAAGATCTGACTTATAGGTATTGTCATTGATCTTTTCAAGCACTTAGGATTGTCCATCGCCTCTCAATTGCCACTTTCACTTCCTTTAAGTTGAAAAACATTCCTTTCTCATATGCACCCAAACTCAATCTCATGGTTCAAATATAACGCGCTTTCATTCCTTATTTGCTTGAGAAGCTTAATGCTCATTTTTCTTCTTAATCTGGTACCGTACCTTCTTATGGAGAGATCTTGCCGACTCGACCTTTTCTTTCCATCTAAACTACCTCTCTCATCAACAAGTAAATAAATTAAATCCAAAGGTGTTAGTGGATTATAACCATAAACAATTTCAAATGGAGTATAAGAAGTAGTAGAATATGTGGTCCTATTATATGCAAATTCTATGAATGACAAGCAATCCTCCCAACTCTTCAAGTTCTTATAGATTATAGTGTACAATAATTGTATCATAGTCTTATTAACAACCCCAGTTTGTCCATCTGTTTCTGAGTGACAGGTTGTAGAGAATAATAGTTTAATTCCTATCCTACCCCAAAAAACCTTCCAAAAATGATTAAGAAATTTAACATTTCTATCCGATACAATACTCCTAGGTATCCCATGTAAGCGCACTACTTCCTTAAAGAATAAATCCATAATATTGGTGGCATAATCAGTTTTATGACATAAAATGAAATGCACCATCTCACTAAATCTATCTACCACCACAAATACGAAATCTCTTCCTTTCTTATTCCTAGGTAAACCCAACACAAAGTCCACTGACACATCCACCCAAGGTTCACTAGACACAGGCAAATCCCAACACAAAGTCCATAGACACATTAACACAAGGCTCGAGTAATGGCGTATACAAACCTTGAGGTAAAACCTTAGACTTAACCCTTTTTTTTTACACGTGGTGCATCTACTACAGACCCAATCAATATCAACATTCATCTTAGGCCAATAGAAGCGTTTACTTAACATATCCAAAGTTTTCTTAATCCCAAAGTGACTCATTAAACACCACTATGTTCTTCACGTACTACCGATTCTCTCATTGAACACCTAGGTACACATAACTTATTCTCCCGAAACAAATATCCATTATGTCTAAAGAATCTATCTATAGCACAATTGTCACATGATTCATATATATATATTAAAAAAGTCCGAGTCATTACTATATGTTCACTAAAAATATAATCGCAAGTGCACGGGGTCGCAATCAAGTAGTAAAATGGACTTTTTGTGTCCTAGTCGATCCCTCGAAGGGTGTTTTTTCCAATTATAAGAGAATTGATTCAATTTAACGATAAAGACACACACAATTAAACTCTTTGAAATTAGAATTGAAAAGAAAATGATTAACTTTAAACTAACAATTGCGAAAGTTGTAGGATTTTTATATTTCAAATGAGTTGGAATTTACGACTTCGCTTAACCTTCGTTTCATTAATATCTCAACAATAACGCGGAAATGCAAATCACCAAAATACAATTTTAGACACGATTCTCCAATTTTAGTTAATTACCTCTCTCGAGTAAAATTAACCCTAATCGATTAAGTTTGTCCACAATATCTCTATATTGATAAAAACCTAACCAATTGCATTAAAAAGATGGTGAAAATAACTCAAAGAGTCACCTAGGGTTAGAAGTATATATCTATCACCTAAAACAACCTATGACATTAATTATCTAGGTCTAGAAAGCACAACAATTTTTCAATAATTGCACAAACCACCTAACCCATTTATCTATTGGCCAAATAAATGAGAAAAATGCAACACAATAATTAATACACAGACAATGGTAAAAATCATGTGACAATCATGCTGGAATGTGACAAAAAAGTAGTCCCAAAAGTCACGTTTTTGTGCACTTTTGGTCATCTTTTCATTCATTTAGCTTATTTATCCACCAACTTGAAATTTTGGCCTATAAACACCATAATTACACAATTATGAATAGGAATCCACTCAATTTTTCCAATAAATAGCTAGTGAAAGTTCCTAATAAGTGTATAAAAACACACTTATCAATATACATGTCCTTAACATATTCAAATCATATCAATTTAGCACGCAAAGAAGTAAGAAGTACATACATCATTGACAATGCATCTGCCTCCACATTTTCTTTACCTTGTTTGTATCGAATAACATATGAAAATGTCTCGATTAAACTCCACCCACCTTGCATGCCTCTTATTTTGCTTACCTCGACCCTTTAAATGCTTCAAGAACTCATGATTGGTTTAAATCAAGAACTTCTTTAGCCATAGGTAGTGCTTCCATGTCTCCAAAGTTCGAACAAGCGTATATAACATCTTGTCATATGTAAGATAGTTGAGAGTTGCTCCACTTAGCTTTTCACTAAAGTAAGCTATTGATCTTTGTTCCTGCATTACGACAACTCATATACCTATTCTTGAGACATCGCATTTAATCTAAAGAGTATTGTCAAAGTTAGGTAGTGATAACATCGATGCAGTACATAACATATCCTTAATAGTATTAAAAGCATATTCTCGTTCAACGCTCCAATGAAACCCTACACTTTTCTTTACAATCTCCGTGAGTGGTATGACAAGTGTGCTAAAATCTTTAACAAAACGCTTATAAAAGCTAGCTAAATTATGAAAACTTCTTACCTCAATTATGCTTTTAGGCATTGGTCATTCCTTAATAGCTTTGATTTTCTCCATGCCTACTTCAATTCCCTTTGCACTATTAACATAACCAAGAAAAATAACTTTTTTCATACAAAATGTACACTTTTTTAAAGTTAACATAAAGTTGTTATTGTCTTAAGACCACAAGCACACATCTTAAATGTCATATATACTCATTTAAGTCCTTACTATATACAAATATATTATCGGAGTAAACTACTACGAATTTACCTATATATGCACGCAAGACATGGTTCACTAATCTCATAAACGTGTTAGGTGCATTGATAAGTCCAAATGACATGACTAACCATTCATATAAACCATACTTAGTCTTAAAAGCAATTTTTCACTCATCCCCCTCTCTCATCCTAATTTGATGATATTCACTTTTAAGATCTATTTTACTAAACATGCAGATCCATATAATTCATCTAACCTAGGTATAGGGTGATGATATTTTACCGTTATGTTGTTGATTGCCTGACAGTCTACGCACCATCCTCCAAGTCCCATCTTTCTTCGACACAAGTAGCACTGACACGGCACATAGACTCATACTTTCCCTTACATATCATTTGCTCATCAATTCTTCCACTTGCCTTTGAAGTTCATTGGTCTCATCGGGATTACTCCGATAAGCCGACCTGTTTGGAATGACAGCTCCAGGTATAAAGTCAATTTGATACTCAATGCCTCGAATGAGTGGTAGCCCATTAGGCATGTCCTCCAGAAATAAGTCTTCAAATTCCTGCGTGATTCCTTATAAACCAATAAGATTACAGGTCGGTTCTCAACTATTGGCCTCTTCAGCTCACTCCATTTTGCTAAGAAATTCACTTTCAACTTTTCTCCCATCTCATAAGAATTTTTTTCTTTACTCTTTTGTGGCTATACTCTTTTCTCCTCACAATTAGCCACCTCACTTTTTCTCTTTTGTTTGTTTGTTGTGAAAGATCAATCTCACTCTCCTTTTCTCCGTCTTTTTCTTCCTCACTTTTCAATTTGAGTTGATCTTCGTAAACTTGTGCTGGTGTTAATAGATCAAAAGTAATAGACTTTCCATCTTTAGTAAAGTTGTACCTATTTTTGTACCCATCATGCATCACTTTCCTATCATATTGACATGGCCTCCCTAACAAAATACGTCGGCATGCATATGAACTACATCATACATCACTTCATCTTGGTACCTCCCAATTGAGAAACTCACCAATACTCGCCTATTCACCTTAGCCTCTCCACATTTATTCAACCATTGTAATTTTTAAAGTTTAGAATGTTTTAGCATAGTTAATCTCAATTTCTCAACAAATGTAGCGTTAGCTACATTAGTACAACTATCCTCGTCAATAATCATACTACATACCTTTGTTGCTCCTAGTCATCTACTTTGATTTGAGCACTAAGAGCTTGTCATGTAAACAACAACTCTCCCATTGTATACTCCATTTTTTCACCATCACTAGCATCTTCCGATTTCGGCATGTCATCATATTCACCCTCACTATCACTCACCACTTCTCCATTGTCTCACAAGATCATAGCCCTTTTGTTTGGACGGTGAGAAGCAATGTGTCTCAATCCCAAGCACTTCAAGCATTTGATATCCTAATTTCGAGGGGGTTGTGAATTCGTATTGGGTGTAGCTTTGCTATAAACTTTCTCAATTCCTTTCGATAGCTCCGTTCTACCTTTTGAAACAGCACCATCACTTTTATTGTTATCCCACTTCGATTTTCAAGAACAGTTAGAACCCAAAGAGCCCGATGGGCATCTAGTCGCTCTCTTCTTCTTCAACTGCCTCTCCACCTTCGTATCTACATGTAGAATGTCCTCCAACTCCACATAATATTATAGTTCAACCACATTAGCTATCTCTCTATTCAGACCATTTAAAAATTGGGCCAAGATGGCCTCCCGATTCTCCCCATCATTCGCTCTAATCATGACAATCTCCATCTCCTTGTGATAATCCTCCACACTCCTAAATCCTTGATAAAGGTTTTGTAATTTTTTATAAAGATCCCTATAGTAATGATTAGGAATGTACATCTTTCTCATAATAGCCTCCAATTCTCCCCATGTTTCAATAGACCTCTCTTGAGTCATCCTCCTAAATGTTGCTATTTAATCCCACCAAATGATAGCATAATTAGTAAACTCAATGATAACAAGTTTTACCTTTTTCTTCTCTCAGTTGTTATGGAAATAAAATATAAACTCTATCTTCTTCTCCCACTCCAAATATGCCTCCGGATCGCTCATCCCCTTAAATGGCGGAATGGACATTTTGATATTGCCCATGTTACCATCTAGTTCTTTTCCAACCAAGTTTCTACCCCTTCGTTCAAACCTAGCTCCTCTATCCCTCATTCTATACTCCAAATATGCCTCCGGATCGCTTCTTCATTTGAATGAAGGAATGGTCATTTTAATATTGCACATATTTCTGTCAACTCCATCTCCAACATAATCTCTTGCCCTTCTATCATGTATATATCCTCTATTCATCATCCTTTCTATTTCAGCCTCCACCAATGCATCATCATCAATCCCACTACCTGCTTCATTTTCACCACTAATATCAGTTCTACGATCACGCCTACCTTGCCTCATTGTGTTAGGAACTTCTCTAGGTTGTTCCCTAAGCAAATTAGCTAGCAATGTGTCTTGCCTCTCCATCCATGCCTCTTGTATATCCATTCTATCTCTCATATCACCAAACAACATTTTAAATCGTCGTATCATCTCCTCTGTAATGATGACTTGACTATTCTTCCCTCTTGAAGGATAATCATCTTTGTCATACATCCTAAATCTAGAATAATATTTGCGTCACGTGTGTACACTCGTATATCACTCAATTTGAATTTTTCCCTCTATTAGTCTCATCACTCTACATTTTTCCAATCAATGCTTCTCTGCAAGTGCTTCAAAGAATTAATTCGATCTCAATCAAAGTTTCAATCATTGTGAAGTTCAAACAAAGAATTGAGTAAGGAAAATGATCTATAATGATTTAAGAATTAGTAATTTGAACTTTGAATGGAAACTCCAAGGATAAATTTTAAAAAGTGTTTCTTGAATTCAAATTGGACACTTTTTTTTTACTATCAACTAAGAGCCCCAAAAAATCGAAAAGTAATTGATTTGGACACTAATTTAGCGTACAAACAACTTTTGAATTTTGTTTTGATATTTTAATTGACTAAAAAAATGAAGAACACAAAGAATGAAGATGAAGATTCAAAAAAAACCAAAAATTAAATGAGATAACCTTGATTTTTGGAACCAAACTCCGATACCAACTTATGCGAACTCACTTAGCAATTGTAGCTACGAAAATGATGACAAATTAGATCAAGTCCAAGAAAGTCAAGAATCAACATTTTGAAAGAAAGTTCGATTCAATAAATTATTGAACCAAAGAACCAAGACAATTACAACGATATCTTAACCACATGATCACAAAATTTTTGAACCTTAATTGAATTGTTGAACGCCACAAGTATTATATTCTTGATAAGTTCGAAATTAATTTGATGAAGAACAAAAAAAAAAAAAAACAATATGTTTCACAATAATATTTCTCAAATTGTGTATTTTTCAACGAATGGAATGAATCATATTTATATGAAAGTCATAAAACCTAATTAAAAAGAGAATTAAACCTTAAAAGATATCAAAAAGATATCACACAAGAATTTTAACTAAAATAGAATTTTATGCGAAATTTGAAAAAATCGATATAGCCTTCAACTGAGTTTCAATAAGAGGTTTTCACCTTCAACTCCCTCATCCCAGATGTCCAATATAAAATTTGCCCTATAATAGGTATATGCACGTGTATCTGATGAGTGAAGTAAAATACTGCCAAGTGGAAAGCTACATTTCTAATAGGTGTAACGTGTCAAAATCATTATGATTAAGCTTGACGGTTGAACAAAATCAGTCTATTAACTTCACTTGGATGGGCTAAGTCATCCTGACATCTTTTCGGCTAGAACCAGCTGGAGAAAAATTCAGAGAGATGAAAGAGGAAATGGAATCGGAAGAAGAAAAAATAGAGATGATTCGACGATCTATAAAGCAATTAATGGAATTGGAGGATGAAAAATTTAACCCCAATAGATCCTCTTGTCTCCTTGAAAGCTATGCGGCGGACAGCGAAGATGATAAAAATACTGGTGGACGCCGCCAGCTACTCTCCAAATTGCTTTCTCAGGTACCAAAATATACTCTTTATGTACGTGATTTTCTGTTAGTAAACGAGAGTGTGAGTGGTTTCTGTGATTAATTTTGCTAGCTTTGCCTCAAAAGCAATTAATCTGGCTAGTAGCTAAAATTGAAATTGGGAAGCGCGTGCATATTTGATATTACTTGTGATGAACACGGTTGAATTCGTAATTACAGCAATTGCTGTGTTCATTTGGTTTACTGAAAAAGGAAGTTACAGTTCAAATGCTCATGGCTGGCAACTTGCTTGTGGGATAGGCATTTTTTTGTAGAAGTAGAATTTTTACTGTAAATGAGGGGGAGGGGATCCGGCTTGATTCTGGGTGATACAGCCTCCTGCATAGCTATAGGCTTCCAACATCAATTTTAATTGCTAGAAAAATTGTTGTTATTTGTCATTAACATGGTAGAATTCTCGCCTGTCAATACCAACAAGCACAGTAAATTAAGCGAAGGATTAACATTACTCTGTTGGAGTTTTGAAGGTTCTGTATTTCAATTTCTTGCTAAAAATGGGTGAGCTTTGAAACATTTAAATTGAGTTCTCTGAACTATACAACTATGAAATCTTGGTGATCCGCTGTTTTGTAATTTAATTCCAGGCAGGAAATAAGAGAGCTCGGAAATGATTCAATCCGAGCTCTTCGAACCAGACATCGGCTGATCACAAGATCTTGTTGATCTTATTATTCTAATGAATATGAAGTCTACTTTAAAATTGTTCATTCTGCACCACGCCTACCCCGGAATATGTTCTTCAATAGGTATCCCATAAGGAAGATCTATCTCGTGTCTGGTACTGCATGGCCACTCGGCAAGAACTCCGAATCATTCTACTACACATATAGGCAAGACCATTATTTGATGATCTAGATTCATCAGTTGAAATAATTCCTTTTTGGTTTTCTACCATTCATTTCTTTTCATATGACAAATTGCATATCTGTGGAAAATGGTTTCTTTCTTTGATTCCCAATTACTGACATTAACAGTTAGAGTCATTGGACGGCATCCCTCAACAATCTGGAGAGTCAGCCGATGAAGAGAACGTACATTCTCCCAAAAATAGTGGAAAGAGTGAGACGGCAAAAGCAGTGGGAAGTAGAACTTCTGGGATCACAAATGAGGACATAACCAAAGAGCTTAAGGAGGTGAAGAAGCAGAATTTTGTCACCCACTGCCTTCTATCAGCATTGATTGTTTTAACCGTTGCATGGCAACTATCTGAAGTCTCTCTTATTTTGAAAATTAAAGATGGCTTTCGCAACCCTTTGAGATCCATTAGCGGTATGATCAACGGGATGTTTAAAGGCCGCCCAAATGGTATCGTTAAAGAGGCGGCTAAGCATGTGTCTGCAAAGCAAATGGAAATACCCGAACCTGCTTCCCTTCCTGGTCCTAGTATTCCTGGGTTTCCCATCGGGGACTTGCTAGGTTGGGATTCCAGTGATGATGACTAGCAACTGATTTTCAAGTGTAAATGGATTTGTTGCTGGTTGCAATTACAGAGAAGGAAATATGTCGTGTGGAATCTATTCATTGCACAAACAATTGTAGATAATCTTGTCTCAAGAGGAGTTTCTTTTGAATCGAAAGTTCTCAATTCTAATGTTCTAAGCATGTGAATTTTTTCATTTGAAGGAAAATTGTGTTAAGACTGTTGGTTCCTGCAATGTCCAGTCTATGCAAGGTAATCAGAGACTCAAGAGTCACTGGGGGCAAAAGTAGTACCCTCAAAGTAGGGGTGGCAATACCCGAGCCTGCTCAAAGAAAATGGGCTTGGCCTGCCCAATGAGCTTGTAGGCAGCCTGGGCTGAGCCGAGCTTGGGCTGCTCATGAGTTTTTATTTTTTGTGAAAAATGTACAAAGTAAAATATGGGTTTACAATGTTACTATGCTGCCATGAAGGGTTTGACATCCTCCCGACAGCATACTCACGATGAGGAGCACTTTTTTGGCTTTTTTTATTCGCATGAATCCCACTCCCATGTGAATATCTGTCAACAAAATTGTTATTTTTTTCTGGCAAAGAAACTCAATTCAAGGTTTTAAAACACTTCCCTCTTTCGAGGACTTGGGACTGATAACATTTCTCATGTGGAAGTAAAATTGTCACTGATAAATTATTGAATGTCCATTTCTTTTAAAAAAGGTACAAAGTAAAATAAGGTTTTAAAACGCTTCTCTCTTTTTCAGGACTTGAGACTGATTATATTTTACTTATGTGGAATTAAAATTGTACACTAATAAATTATTTAATGTACATTTTTTTTAATAACAAATTTAAAGAAACGAGAATTTAGTCATAGGAAATTGTTAATTATATTACCTTATATTCTAAAATTGCAAAGTTGGTGATCAAGTACTCACGTTTACAAGTTTAAGGACCTTAATTATAATATCTAAGAACTCAATCAAAACAAAAAGTTGTTTCCTCTTTTTGTTCAAGGTAATTCGGTCAATGTTCTGTTTCGTACACATTAAAATTTTCATTATCATCATTTTATTTATTTTCAACCACACATTTTTCAATAAAATAATATTTTTCATTATATCAATAATTTTTTTTTCTTTTTCAACCACACATTCTCCATCAATCTACTGTTTCAAAATACATTCTTCTAAAATAATGTGACTCAAACACACCCCTACCTGTAACTCTATGTCCTCGAATAGACTACGACAATTACAAGGTAAGGAGTAAGAACTATATGTTGTTGATGATAAGATGCATAATCTATTACGTTGTAGATACAAAACATAAAGATTAAAAAATTTATTCTTAGCAGTAGAAAAACAATTGAAATTATAGAAGACGACACAATATAAATTTTTAGAACTGAAGAGTAAGAGTGATAGGTAAAAATGTGGAATTGCAAACAAGTCAATAATCAAATGATAAGAGAACCGTGATCAACATCCTTATGCATAGTTCAAACGGAAGATGTCGTTCAACACATAAAAGCTTCCCTGAGGCGTTGGCATCAAATGGAACATCTGGAAACAAACGAACAAATTCATTCAAGTTTTTGAAACTGAAACAAAGTATTTTCCAATATATATAACTATCATAAAATCACATTCGTAAGGAAAAACAAAGACTGCATTAAATCGCATAATTAATACACAAACATCGAAACGAATAAACATAAAACAAATAAAATCCGAAAGGTATAAAACCTGGCTGAACTTAAGGGGGTGTTGTTCGCCGGAAAGCTGGAGGTTACCGGAGACAAACACAAGCATGCCACCGGCGGGGCCAGAGGGCTGGCAATCTACTGTGGTGATCTGATGCTGACACTGCTGGAATGGTAGGCCCGCGAGCTTGTTAGTAATATTTTGGGCCCCTTGGATTTTCTGGCCCTCAAAAGTCAGCATTGAATCCTCCTGGTACAGGCCCGTCAACCCGGTCCGATTCGCATCGAACGTGGAGTAGTAGTGCTCCACGAAAGCCTTAGATAAAGCATCAGGATCCATCTTCCCCGTTCTGCCTCTCCCGGCGATGCGGTATTTAGTGGCCGCAGTATTACAGTATTTTCTGCCTCAAGACAGGAAGAAGGCAATGGGGTGAGGGGATATTTAAAGATAGTCGAAGGGTAAATTTGTCAAATTGTGGGGTGGCGACTGGCGTATGATGAACGCCGGCCCTCTCTCTTTTCGAATTTGAATATTCTCTTTCCATATATAAAACATATGTTTTTGTTAATTTACATGTAAATATAGTAAAAAAGAATATTCATTTTGAGTTATTGCATTGATTGTAACTGAAGTTTGTAAGAAATTTCTTATTTTATTTTTAATTTTGTTTTCAAAGAAATGTAAGTTTCATTAATTTATTGCTACAGGACATTAACTAATGATGTCGACACGTTGACCAACGTGTTCCTTAAATGGAGAATGAGGTGACAAGCACCAATACTAGCTAAATCGAGTATAAACCCTCCAAAATAACAATCTCGCTACGTTACCGAAGCACTTGACATAGACTTTGACAAGATGACGTGGCACACACCGTGGCAATGACATGACCGAAATCTTTAAGAAATGCCACTTTACCATTTTGAATTTCAAAATTCAATTTAAAATAACCCAACCCGACCCGACCCAAATGCTAAACCCGTTCACCCCCACCACCTAAACCTAAATCACCCAAATCCATTCCCCCCTCCCCCCCTTTGGAACCCTCAAAATCGCACCAGACACCCAACCTCACTCTCCTTCTCCATTGGCCCAGCTTCTCCAACGACGCAAATCCAACCTTACAATGAGAGGTAAGAATTACGGAGTTTGCCATAACTGTAGAAGTAAGAGGCATTTTTTTTTTGCGGAATGCCCGAACAAACGCCCCTGTCCATGGTGCAATCGTGGTTTCATGAATTGTTTTGAGGTGGAGAAAAAAATGAACAACCAAGGTAGACTCTTCAATACTTGCAGCGTGAACTGTGGATTTTGGGATTGGGTCGATGCGGGTGAAACAAGTGGCATATCAAGGTCCATTAATGTTGCGAACGCAATAGCTGAAGATTTATCTGGCTTGTTGAAATCACGATGCTAACTAACTGATGAAGAAGAAGTTGAGATATCTGTGGCGGTGAAAATACGCAATGGAAGAGCAAGCGAGATTTCGAGGGTTGAATGAAAATGTAGTGTTATGGAGTCGTAGTTAGGAATTTCGAATTCTACTATTCTGTAAATATATGGAGATTTCGAGGGTTGAATCAGATCTTTAAATTCTGTAAATATATGAATTTCGAATTCCACTATGTACTTAGTTCTAAATTCTGTTACGATTTCCTTGCTTGCCAAATTCCAATGTGGTGTTGAGTTACTCATGAAAATGGTGTGGTGTGGTTTATGAATTTTCCTATTTTGCATATATGTGATTGACAACATTTTGGTAGTGGAGGCTAGATTACTCAAACCAGTAGCTGGAATACTTAGAATTGCTGTGAATAGTTGGAATTGATGTTGTGCAAGTTGCTTGTTGGAGTCAAGCTGGTCACTCTTGTTTGGAATATTCAAACAAGAGCTGGAATAAGTTCATTCTGGGAGCTGGAATAACTCAAACATGTTGCTTGTGGGAGCTAGAATACTCAAACCAGTAGGAGTTATAACTGTAAATTGCTTATACTTGAAGATGCCATATCTGCTTTCTGGTTTCTGGAATACTCAAACCAGTAGGAATTATCTCTCTAGATTTAGATGTCTGTTTAATACTTGAAGAGCAATGGCTCGAAGGAAGACACATTATAGATTTCAGTAAAAGGAAATCTTACTACTGGACAACCAGCAACCAATATAAGGACAACAACCTGTATTATAAGTTCTCTTTTGCAAATGAATATGAGGACAATAACCTGTAGTATAACTGTCTCTGCTGAGTTTCCTACTTAAACAACTAAATTATTCATCCAATCAATAGTTAATAGTCAAAGAACTGAAAAAAAAAATGACTCTGACTGGTGCTATGTGATCAAATTTGCAACATTTTCATCTCCTCAAAGTGAAATATAGAATTATGGAAACCAAGCAATTCATAACCAACCAAGTAGAATTTCCAAGAAATAGTATTTTCATAAATCCAATCTCAATAGATGATACAAAAGAGGAAGACCTATCAACAAATATATAGAAGCTTTGATCCAACATCTTTATCCAAAATCCATACTAAATTGAGCTTAACCAAAAACTCTCACCTGTAAATGCTTAGACCTATGACCAAACACCTAATGTCAAGGAAGGTCCCTCATCTGCAGGTGCATTACCAACTCTTTCCTCAGGCAAACCTGAAGATAGTATTCCACTTCCAACACCATCATGCACTGGTTGCATACCCCACACTGTAGACAACCAAATATAATTTGAGATTGATAGAATAAGTCAAGCAACTATATCCACATGTTCAAGTTCCGTGTTACTGATGAGTGATATTTCACTCATGATATCAATGCCATTAAACTTGTTATTTAGTTAATTCTTATGAGTTTTTGATGTTATAATTAGTGATTTTGATATTGTGATGCAGGTTGATGAGATTGAAAAAAATAA
>CAIGRO010305075.1:0-11239 GCA_903798355.1 Fraxinus baroniana | reverse complement strand
GGTAGTTTTGAAATGTTGTAAAATAACTACAGGATTTATATATTGTTCCCATATATATATGTAATGTAAATTTCAAATTTTCAACTCGCAGGAAATATTTTTCTTCTTCTTCGTATTTGGGTCGCATTTCCCAACTTTTTTTCAGTCCAAAAGTATTGGGCCAAGGTCTCAAGCCCCATATGGACCAATTACGATTCTAATAGGACACGGGATGTGGCAATACGAGAATGTTTGTCAAAACAAAATTCTTATCCTATTCTACCTCTCCTCCTCTAAGCCTCCACCTATATATATGTGCTGTGTCTTGGCTCTACGTACTTCTTAACCGACTTTCGCTCTCTTTCTCTGCAAAATCTTGCTTTTGAAAGACCCTTCTCAGTGTGGAAGCCGAAACTTTGCAGTCATGTTGGTCTATCAGGATTTACTCTCAGGTAAATTATTCCTCTTTTTTGTTCTGTTTCTGATTGTCTTCATGGTTTTATTTTCAGTAATTTTTTTTTATTGGGCTGATTTGTTTTTGTTTATTTTTAGAACTGGGTTTATGTTTGTAGTTATTGATTTTACATTAGCAGTTGGGGTAATTTTTTAACCAAGTTTATTGAATTGGCTTTTTTAATTTGGTTTTATATTTTTGCATAATTTTTGTTGCAAGATCTTATGTTTTCTGATCATTCATGGTTTTTTCGTCATCAGATGTGAATCTTTTGCTGATTAGTTTTGGGTTCTGCTAATTCTAGTGCTGCGATTTTGTCAAGAATTGCTATCTATTCGTTGTTTGCTGATTGGTGATGATTCTTGGTATAAAGAATAAAGATTAAAGCTTTTGTTGCGGATAGTTGAACTTTTCTTTATAGAGATTAATTTTCTTTTACTGATATGCTTTGCTAGAAAGATCAATTTTGTTATTGTTATTTACTGTGGCCTTTTATATTGAAGATTAAATTCTGGTTTTATTTATTCTGATTTCTTATGCCTGTATCTTTGTAAAAGAGAGAGATTGATGGTTTTTCTATAAAGGTAGATGTTTTCGTGATTTTTCTAATATGGGTTTATTGTAGAGATTGTTGTTTTCCTGTTGTTCTGATTATTTGAGTTCAGATTCTTTGTTTTTGTGAAGGGAATAATTTACAGGAAAGCCTTATTTATTTGGAAAAAGATTGTTGATAATCCTGTTGTTCATAATAATGTGTGTGTGCTGTGTTGTGTTGTGTTGTGTTGTGTGAGATTTTTAATTTTAAAATTCATTTTAGCTATATCTACAAACAAGTTACTGTGTGTATTTTTCCATAAATATTTGTTGATAGATTTATCTACTTGTTTTCTGCCAATGCTAAATTTTTCCGGCTTGATTGCCTCTGTAAATTAAAAATATTCTCATTATGGTTTATCTTATAAAATATATGTTGCAGGCGATGAACTTCTCTCGGACTCATTTCCTTGCAAGGAAATCCAAAATGGCATTCTCTGGGAGGTCGAGGGCAAGGTTAGATCTTTCCTTCCTCACAAAAACTCACTATTATTTATATTTACTCAGTGAACCTTTTGTAATCTTCTGTCCTTACGAACTGTTTGGTTGGCTACTTGTATCACATCTTGTTCAGAAGTTTTAATATTGTAATTTCTTCTCTGGATCACAGTGGGTTGTTCAGGGAGCAGTCGATGTAGACATCGGTGCAAACCCTTCTGCTGAAGGTGGTGATGAGGATGAGGGTGTTGACGACCAAGCTGTGAAGGTGGTTGACATTGTTGACACATTCAGGCTCCAGGTTAGTCTGGTGCATAGTTATGCTCATTATTTGACGGTCCTTTGTGTTCTGGAATTCAATGTCTTACACTGGATCTTACAGGAGCAACCTGCTTTTGACAAGAAGCAATTTGTTACGTACATGAAGAGGTACATCAAATTGTTGACACCCAAGCTGGAAACCGAGAAGCAAGAGGAGTTCAAGAAGAACATTGAGGGAGCAACTAAGTTCCTTCTCTCAAAGCTCAGTGATCTCCAATTGTAAGTATTTTCTTGATATGTTTGGTAAAGTGGAGTAGTGGACAATATCAAGTGGAAAAAGAGCTAAAACCTTGTCCAATGTACTGAGTTATCAAACATGCACTATGGTCCTTTTACTTCTGTTCAAGTAGTGTACACATTGGTGTTTATCGATTCATGCATTGACTATAATATATTTTTTGTAGTTTCGTGGGGGAGAGCATGCACGATGACGGCTCCCTCGTCTTTGCTTACTACAAGGAAGGATCCACCGACCCGACATTTTTATATTTCTCCCATGGTTTGAAGGAGGTCAAGTGTTAGAGAATAGGAATAAGATCACTAAACATCTACCATGGTGTTTCTTACAGTAGCTTGAGTTTTTTTAATATCATCAGTTTTCGACTTTTACATTTGTAATCTCGCACTTTTTATGTTATTGCCTATTCGTTACAGTTTTGTTCAGTTTGATATAAAGTTTAATTTTTTATACGTGCCGTTTAGAAGTTCCATAGCCATGGCTACCAAGATCCAAAACAGATGCATGAAATTTTTTTTACAGCATCACACATACGTTTCTTGCATTGCCTTCTATAACATCATTCTCGACATCAGTCACCTGCACAGCTGCACGCGCAAAAAGAAAAATATACACAATATTTGGACGAAATGGATGAAATTTAAATTCAAAAATTTTCTTACTGATCTACTGGTGCAGAGATCCTTTGCTCTAGAAATGACCTTCTCTGCTGTCTTTAGATCTTGTTCTACTGTAGATAGCTTATCGGTGATCGGTGGTTCCTAAAGACTGATCAGATTCATTTTTTATCAAAAGTTTTACGCTAGTATTGTTCATAATTTGGTGTGGCAAAAAATTAAACACAATCTAATTGGTTCGGTAAGAAAGACATTGTTTGATATATTTAGGACGCATTTTGTGTTTCTTTTCTAACCGTTTTAAGTTTTTAGATTAGACTATTCAACATGCTTTTGCATGTATATATCCATGCGTGCGTTGATGAATAAATAGAGTAATACCAGGTCCACTCCTATAGCAGAAACTGGAGAAGTGGTGGCATGGATTATTATGAGCTTGAAAGTAGAATTTGAACTAAAGAAATGTGTGACAATCCAATCAAATGCATAGAAACTGTGATCACTTTCATCCAATGCCATTACCATCACTTGTTTATCTGCCATTTTCTTCTGATTTACACAATATATCACAAATTTTCTTTCTGCTAATCGACCTTTTTTAATTGAGAATTTTCTGTTATTGCAATGAAAAGTTTGTTATAATTCTGACTGTAATTCTATGATCCGGTACAAGTGGAAATCTTGAATTTAGTAAGGTAGTTATGGCCTAGGACTTGGTCCAATGAACAACTAATACTAATTTTTTTTTCAATCCCGTGGACTTCTTATTCCAACGAATACTAAATGATAATTGTACTTTGCGAAATGTTGTTTTATTGGCCATTAAACTCTTAATTTTTTTTGAATGATCACCGAATTTATGAAATCGTTAGCTCATTGACCATTAAATTGTAAAAGTAATTCGGATGGTTATTAGAGCCATATCATTTTGCATGTGCATAGTTAAATCTCTTTTTGCATGTGTGTAGTTAGTTAGTTAGGCCCTACTGCCCTAGGAGCAATTCTTAAGCAATTCTTATCTTTTTTTCTTACTGTTGATATCTGACAAATTCGCTCTCCAAGAATAGTAAAAAATGATGGCTGAGGAAATGTATACAAATAATTCCAACATTTAACAGGTGTAACTATTTCATTAGTTCTTGTCCTTTTTATAAAATAATGAAGTTAACAGTTGCGGCAAAATTTGACTCATTTGTCCACACCAACGGTCAATAAAACTCTTAAATCTTCAAAGAATTTCTCCTAGGCATGCACTTAGTTTGGTTGTTTGTTAGTTAGTTTACTTCATCCAGCAGGTAATTAGTTAGTATAGCCGGCACTTTCTTCTAGCATTTTTCTGTTTATTTATACAAGCATTGTAAATCCATTTGGAATTGAATCTTTCTGATGAAATAAACAAGTCAGGGCAATTTCCCTGTCTCTACTCTGTTATGGTATCAGAGCAATATATTCATAGCTTTGTCCATCACATTCATTGATTCTATTCTTCTTCTTCTACTTTCGATTTTCATTCACCATGGAATCATCACATCTAGAAAACAATTCTGGTTTGAGGCCGTCCATCAGCAGAACCGCCATTGATGAACCTTCCAGTCCATATTTTTTGCATCATTCGGACAACCACAATTTGGTGCTCATTTCTCAGCAACTCACGGGAGATAACTATGCCTCTTGTAGTATGACGATTACATTATCGGTTAAAAACAAGTTGTCCTTCATTGATGGATCTATTGAGAGACCAGAAGATGCTGAGTCTGACCTGGTTAATGCATGGATCCGAAATAACAATATGGTGATATATTGGATTCTTAATTTAGTCTCGAAAGACATCTCAGCCAGTGTGATCTATGCAAGTACTGCATATGAAATCTGGAATGACCTTAAGGAGAGATACCAGACCAATGGACCGAGAATCTTCCAGTTGAGGAATGAATTGATGAACCTCATCCAAAATTAGAACACTGTCGGTGTGTATTTTTCTAAACTCCAAACCATATGGGAGAAATTGAGTAATTTTCAACCCAATTGTAGGTGTGGAAAATGTACCTGTGAAGGTGTTAAGGAACTAAATGACCATTATCAGATGGAATACATTATTTCACTCCTTATAAGGCTGAATGACTCGTTTTCTCAAGCTAGGGGTCAAATTTTACTGATGAATCCTTTACCTCCCATTAACAAAGTCTTTGCACTAATTTCTCAAGAGGAAAATCAGAGAAAAATAAATGCACAATCCATTGGAATTGATTCAACTAGAGCCAGTGCTTTTGCTTTTGGAACTGATAGCCCAAAGAGTGCTACTAGTCTTCGCAACAACTTTTCAAGAGCCAACACTTCCAGATTCAAAAAGAATGAACGGCCATACGGTACTCATTGCAAATACCATGGACATTCGGTGGATAAATGTTATAAGATCCATGGATTTCCACCCGGTTATAAACAAAGGACTTTCGACAATTCTTCTGCTTCTAATTCTGTTAAATTATTTTTCTGCCTTTATTCCGCAACAGGATGCTAGTAAACAAATGGATCAGCAGCCTGGTGTTGGAGATTTTGTGCAAAATTGGAACTCCAATCAATATCAACAGCTCATGTCAATGATGTCAACTCACTTGGCTTCAAATGCAAATTGCACCTCAAATGATTGTAGGAACAATGCCTCTTCAGGTATATGTCATTCTATATCAATCAATCCTACTTTAGCAACAAATAATCTGTGGATAGTAGACTCAGGAGCCATCAAACATGTATGTTACATTGCTGATGCCTTTGTGAGCTTGAGAATTGTTGGTAATTCAAGCGTCACCTTACCTGATCACACATGTATTCCAGTCAGTCTTTGTAGAGATATCAGACTTAGTCCAAAATTGATACTACATGATGTTCTGTTTGTGCCTCAATTCAAGTTTAATATGTTATCTGTTAGTGCAATAACTAGTGGTTCTCAAATTACCTTAAGCTTCTTTCATGATCAGTTCATTATTCAAGAGGTGCAACCAGGAAGATGATTCACGGGGGTGATAAGAGTTCAGGATTTATACATACTTGATACAAGAAACATTGATTCAGATTGTAATGCATTTGTTGGTACTGTATCTGCCCATAGATGGCATAATAGACTTAGTCACTTGTCATTTAAGAGGTTGGATGTATTGAAGGATCAATTATTGTGTGATTTTACCAAAATAAATTTGAACCTTCCTTGCTATATTTGTCATCTTGCTAAGCAAAGAAGATTATTTTTTTAATCAAACAATAATTTGTCCAGCAAAACAATTGATCTGGTGCATTATGATGTATGGGGACCCTATCATGTTCCATCTCATTCAGACTATAGATTTTTTCTAACCTGGGTTAATGATTGTTCAAGGTTCACTTGGGTGTACATGTTAAAACATAAATTTGAGGCTATAAATGTTGTGCATCGATTTTTTACTATGGTGGCTACACAATATAATGCTGCTATTAAGAAGTTTAGATCAGATAATGCCAGTAAATTCTCATTCTAAGAGTTTTTTGTTGAAAATGGAGTGATACATCAGCTTAGTTGTGTTGCAAGACCACAACAAAATTCTGTAGTTGAACGCAAACACCAGCACCTTTTGAATGTCGCTCGTGCCTTATTTTTTCAATCCAAAGTGCCTATTAAGTTTTGGTCTGAATGTGTAATGACAGCAGCCTACCTCATCCAGGACTCCATCGCCTCTTATGCAACACAAAATGCCTTATGAGATACTTCATGGTAGTCCTGCCACTTACTCTATCATCAGAGTTTTTGGATTCCTAACATTTGTATCCACACTCACAACTCACAGGAATAAGTTCCAACCCAGAGCAAGGCCTTGTGTGTTTTTGGGATATCCCCCGGCATCAAAGGCTACGAGCTTCTTGATTTCACTTCAAAATAAATTTTTATCTCAAGAGATGTTGTGTTCCATGAGGATGTCTTTCCTTTTCAAACCATTGTGGAAGTAGACAAAATGTTAGATCCCTTTTATGATCTAGTCTTATCAACCCCCTCATTATCCATTCATCATGATGACACAATGCAACTAGTTTATCCTTTTCATCAAGATGAATCTTCTCCTCATAATTCTCATTATGTTGTACTTCTTGTTCCTTCACATGATATTTCCCCTTCTGAATCTCCAGATGCTCTCCCACATAATAATGTCATCCTTCAAAAATCTCGGAGAACTTCAAGACCTCCAACATATCTCAAAGACTTTCATTGCAATCTGATTTCACACTCTGATCACTCCAACAAACTTCCCTTTCATCATATTGGAGATTTCCTTTCCTATGACAACCTATCCATTCCTTATAAACACTTTGTGTTGAATGTCTCCTCCCAACCTGAACCACACTTCTTTCACCAAGCCATCCAAGTCCCTCATTGGCGAAGGCTATGAAGCTTGAACTTGATGCTATGGAATCGAATCACACATGGTCTATTCTTTTCTTTCCTGTTGGGAAACATTCAGTGGGTTGCAGGTGCATTTATAAAAATAAATACCAGTCTGATGGTTCACTAGAAAGGTACAAAGCACATCTTGTAGCTAAAGGATACACACAACAAGAAGGCTTGGATTATTTTGACACCTTTTTTCCAGTAGCAAAGACTGTGACTGTCAAATTAATGCTTGCTCTTGCAGCCCATCAAGGTTGACATTTGTTCTAGCTAGATGTAAACAATGCTTTCCTCAATGGTGACTTGTTTGAGGAAGTTTACATGGACCTTCCCCTTGGTTATGAGCTCCACAAACCTATTAGAAAAGGGGAGAGACTGATATGTAAATTTCACAAGTCCATATTCGAGCTCAAATAGGCTCCCAAACAGTGGAATTCTAAGTTCGACTGTGCTCTCATGCATCATGGTTTCACTCAATCAAAAGCTGATTACTCCCCATTCGCGAAAGGCACGGTGATTCCTTTGTTGCACTACTAGTTTATGTAGATGGCATTGTGATCACTGGACCTAATATTCAACACATTAACTACCTGAAATCTTTCCTACACTCCCAGTTTAAACTCAAGGACTTGGGATGTTTGAAATATTTTATTAGAATTGAGATTGCATGTTCTACCTCAGGCATTGTTCTTTCACAAAGACAGTATACCTTATTGCTACTCGAGGATGCTGGTTATTTAGATTGTAAACCCATAAATAGCCCCATGGATCCAAAGATAACCCTCAGCTTACATAGTAGTCATCTGTTGCCTGATGCTTCCCATTATAGGAGGCTGATTGGAAGATTGATATACTCAACTCTTTCACGACCAATTATAACCTTTGTTGTGCACAAATTAAGCCAGTACATGTCTTAACCCAGGCTACCACATCTTAAGGCAATACATCATCTTCTTCGTTACTTTAAAGGGACTCCTAGCCAATGTCTCATTTTTCCATCCCAAACTGATGTGATTGGGGTTCTTGCACTGACACTCGTAAGTCAACAGTTGGTTTCTGCATTTTCATTGGTGAATCCATGGTTTCTTGGAAATCTAAGAGGCAACCCACTATATCTCGCTTATCAGTTGAAGCCGAATATAGAGCTCTTACCACCACAGTTAGTGAAATCATTTGGATTAATCAGTTGTTAGCAGATTTTCAAACTAATGTTGCTCCTCCAGCTGTCCTCTACTGTGACAATCATGCAGCAATTCAAATTGCTACTAATTCCATTTTTCATGAACGAACAAAGCACATTAAAATCGATTGTCATTTCATTCGCGATAAAATTGTTGCTGGAGTAGTTAAACGTCTTTCAATACGTTTACAATATCAGTTGGTAGATGCTTTTACATCCTTTGTTAGTCAAGATGTGTAGGAAGAACGTATACCACGCATCTTGAGGGGAGTATTACAGCCATATCATTTTGCATGTGTAGTTAATCTTTTTTTGCATGTGTATAGTTAGTTAGTTAGTTTACCTCATCCAGCTGGTAATTAGTTAGTATAGCCGGCACTTTCTTCTAGCATTTTTCTGTCTATTTATACAAGCATTGTAAATCCATTTGGAATTGAATCTTTCTGATGAAATAAACAAGTCAAGGCAATTTCCCTCTTTCTACATTGTTAATGGTCAACAAACTTATAAACTTGAGCTTTAAGTTTTTTTTCAAAAAGTTCAAAAAACTTATCAAATCATTATTACATCTATCAAATAATAATTAACCATTAGAAAATGCGAGGAAGTGGCATATTATTGTTGTTGATTAACGATAAATAAGTCAAAAATATGCTTATAAAAAAACAAATAATGTGAAAAAGTAATTAAAAAGTAACACTAAATAAAAATATAGATAAACAAAAGAAAACATGCAAATATTGAAACTCAAATCGTATTTTTTATGAACACTTCTAATAGATAGAATGCGTCTTGGCTGTTTGTCATCAACTAACTATAATAAATTAATAATGCATTTGTCAACATTTTCATTTGTCAAGTAAGTGATTTTGTCAAATTTTTTAGCAGTGATTTATCGAATGATGGATGTGATAACGATTTGACAAGTTCAATGACTATCCAAAAAACTTTTAAAATTTAATGATCAATGGAATAACGATTTGTGCAAGGAGTTATATAGCAACGTCTATCATGAATAGATTAATTTGATCATGATTTTTTTTAATTGAGAGAAGTAATGAGCAAAATGGCACATTTCGAGACATTTTATTGAATAAATACAACCTTTCCAAAGTCGAGGTCTGCTGCATATATATTCAAGGAATTCAGTGGTAAATGAGACGATGCCTGAGTTAAATATCAAGTTAGGACTAAGTTTCTAAAAGAATAAGACTTAATTCAATCATAAGCCAAATATTTTCTAAGGGGCAATACAATTTGAGTTCACTAGACACTAGAAGACTATATACTGTAACATCAAAATTTAAAAAGAAAATGTAGAGCAAACACTTTCATACTCGATCCTGCAAAAATCAGTTTCAGTGCTCAAGAGTTGATGAAGGTCACCAGTTCCTTTGCCAGGTTTCACAAACAACAATGCCAGCAACAGATAATATAACCAGAGCATTAGCACGGGACAAGCTATCCATGTCATGACCAGTGCCTAATGTGATATATCATTGGCTTTCAAATGTTTTGCCGACTGATATACGTTCATTTGCTGGCTTTAACAAATCGAAAGTACAGCACAGAAATTGAACCAGTAAGTTTTTTCTCTATCACTCGGCTTTCAAACGCAAAATCTCCTTTACTGTCCTCTGCCTAAAATACGGCATGTGATCCTGTAAGGAAGAAAAAGAAGACAGCCCAAAATGATGAAGGAAAGAAATAAAAATAAAAGAAATTAGTTTGGACAACATAAAAATGATGTCAGCAGTTGTGTTGTCAATAAATAGAATTCCGTCTCAGATGGCTGATACAGTAATTAGTGACTGTCGAAGACAAAACAAATTGAAAGGCAAAAAAATATGAATTCTCCTAAAATGCAGTCATGGACCGATTCAAGTTCAAAGAAATCAAAGCGTAGTGGTATTATTATCTTATCTGTGTCTTGCAATATTACAGTACCAAGACAAACATTATGAAGCAATAAAATTTGATTATGAAAATGTAGTCGCATTATTATCTTGTATAGTTTCTCCAAACACAGTGCCATTCAAGCTGCTCCAGGATCCATGAAATCTTGGTAGACAGAGAACAAATATACAAGAATACCCTATTGATTTTAACACAAGTGTCCCGCTCAATTGTTTATTAGGTGCCTAGTCACTATCAGGTGATTAACATTGAATAGTAACGAAATTTGAAAGTTGACAGAATAATTTCCAATTTACCTACTCCTCACACTTGCACCTCGTGTAGAATTATAGGATACCCCAACATGCTTGAAAGATTCAAAGAATTTAGGAACGTAAAAAAATTTAAGATATATCAACAAAGTAAAAAAAAAACAAGGGTGAGTAAAAAGGAGAGAGAGAGTGCATAAATAAGCAAATCTCCCAGGATAAGGCTTACCTGGTTAAAACATAATCCTATATCTCTGCTATAAAAGTCCGCATACTTGATCATGAACATGCCACAATCAAACCTGTTAAGACAAAGCAGTTTAACACAATTAAAAATGAATAGTATTCAACTTTACTTTATTCTTTCAGGAGCAAAGAAGAAATCTTTTTCCCTCACAGAAACATATCAGGAAGCAAAGGGGTCAAATGCTAAAACTAAAGGGGACACTTATTTACAGCCATCACTATACCAAACCTGCAAAAATAAGTAGACTTTAACAAAGATAGATAGGCCAAAGCAAATATACCCAACTTGCCATAATTAAAATGATAAATAAAAAATTTAGAAGCGTGAGATCTTGATTGGTTTCAATACTAGCCCTGTTTGGAAACCAATTTTTTGAGAATAGATTTTGTAAAAAGTGATATTTTTGGAGAACATATGGTTAAAAAGTCGGGAAGGGTTTTGGGATTACGTGCAAAATTATTTTACTGGGGCATTAATTTTTTGAGAATGAGTACGAAGAAAAATGAGTTATAAAGAATGGGGCCTAGTACCCCACTACAATTATTTTGATAATTATTATAGAAGTGATGCAACTACACAAAATTTCTATACAACT
>CAIGRO010305042.1:0-10710 GCA_903798355.1 Fraxinus baroniana | reverse complement strand
TTTTTTTTTTTTTTTTTTTTTTTTTTTTTTAGGATTAAAGGTGTGTTTGAGCCATATTATTTTGGAAGAATGTATTTTGGAATAATAGATTGATAGAAAATGTGTGGTTGAATAAGAAAGAAAAGTTATTGATGTGATGGAAAATATTATTTTATTGAAGAATGTGTGATTAAAAATGAGTAGAAGAAAGAGAATGAAAAAAAAATGTGTAACAAACATGGACTAAGATTTAATAATCCTTAAAAATATTGGTTGAAAGAAAAAGCACAAGATAATAACGCAGTTTAGTTACTTTATTGAACTAATTTCAATGTTTTAATTGGTGTTTCGTCACTTTTTTTAGTGTTCGTCACTTTGTTTGAATTTTTATCACTTTTTTAGTGTTTCATTATTTTTTTATTTTCTATCATTTTCTTGAAATTCTTGTCACTTTTTTAGTGACAAATATCATTTTTTTAATATTTTTTTATTAAAAAAAGTAACACTTAAATTTGAAAAACGACATTGTATAAAAAAGTGATATTATCCCTTTTTTTAATTAAAATGCGACACTTAGTTTTACACACTATTTTTTACTTCCTAATATTTTTCATATAATTTTTCAAAAGACCATTAATTTTAAGGATATTTTTGTAAATTGCCTATAAAATATGATTCATAGCTTTTATCAATTTTTAAGCCATATATTTAATCAGCTTTTATCAAATTCTATTAAAAATCTGATTTTTATCCAAATTGAACAGGGGATAAAAAGCATATCTTCAATAAATTTTGACAAAAATTTATGAAACGCATGTTATGAAATTATGATTTCATTAAATGTATTAATTTTTTAACTGAACCTTGGGCTAAATTTTACTTATCAAGGGTTTATTAATAAAAGCTAACATTGCCCAAATTATTGTTTTTCAATTCTGATTTTGTAAAGTAAATCATATTCTTTAAAAAAACGTCTCATTTAAATTTACTTTCAACAACACATCATTTTACTAAAATAATTGTATACGCAATCTCAATTTTTTTTTTAATACTTATAATTACACATTCTAAAAAAAAGCACTTTTTACAAAATTTCTTCCAAAAAACAGGCCTCAAATCTTTCCCCATCTAGAAATGTAAAAGATCTTCTCTACATGTATATATAAATTTCAATCCTTTTCATAAATAGCAAAAAGCAAAGTTCAACAAATTAATTTCAGTTCTAATGGCCACAGCAAAAACTTCTGATATCGAGTCGAGGCAATAAAGGTCGGTCAATACAAGTATAAAAACAACATTTTGACATCAAATACATCTACACACTGGTCAAGAACTAACAACCATAGGAGGAGGAGGAGGGAAGTTGCATAGTGCAATCATGTTGCAGAACCAGGTAGTAGATGATTACTCGACAGCCACCCAAAGCAAGGGTTTATATCGTCTGACCAGATACTTTCTTGACCTTATTGATCTCTCAAACTTGATGCGTACTTGACCTTATTGATCTCTCAAACTTGATGCTAGACCATCTTCAACCTTAATCACTTCTAATACAGCAAATTAAGTCTAAACAAGAAAAGGACAGATTACAAAAGCAGGCACATGGTTGAAGAAAACATTGACTAGTAGAAAGAAAAACAGATTTGAGAAAATAAAACAGAGACTATAGAAAAAAATTACCTGACTGAAAATCTTAAAGAGAAGTTGAGATTGATTGCAAATTTTTATTGCTTTCTGCTTCTTTATCAATACTGAAGTAGTCCTGAAGAGCTGTCATCTCAATCTCGTTGCTTTTCATGCTCTTTATTGCCTCAGCAGTGGCTAAACCACCAGCAACTGTGGTTATAACGGGAATCTTGTAAGCTAGAGCCATCCTCCTCAACTTGCGTCCATCAATTTGGTCAAGACTGTCACCTGAACTAGTAATCACCATAATCTGAATTTGCCCATTAGCGATCATATCGCCAGCATGAGGCCGCCCTTCATGCATCTTCAGTACTCGCTCTACTGGAAAACCTTCTAATTCAAGAATACGAGCTGTCCCTGAAGTTGCAACAATTGTAAATCCAATTCCCAGGAAAGCTCGAGCGATAGCAGGAAGGTGTGACTTGGTCAAGTCATTAAAGCTAAGAAAGAGGGTTCCTGAGAGTGGTAGCTTCTGTCCAGCAGCTATTTGTGCCTTTGCAAATGCAATTGAAGACTCGTAATGAATACCCATAACCTCACCTGTGCTACGCATCTCAGGACCTAGAAGAACATCTGCCCCTTGAAATTTCTCAAATGGAAGAACAGCTTCTTTCACAGATACATATTTTGGTATGATCTCTTCTGTGAATGAGATGTCATGAAGAGACTTCCCTGACATGACAAGGGAAGCATATTTAGCCAGTGGATGGCCAATTGCCTTGGAAACAAAAGGGATTGTCCGGGATGCACGGGGGTTAGCCTCGAGCAAGAAAACGTCCCCAGAAGCTGTGATGGCATATTGGCAATTCATGAGTCCACACACATTCAACCTCCTAGCCAATTTTGCAGTCCACGATCTGATAGTGTCCAAGCATGAAGAAGAAACGGTTTTTGTGGGAAGCATGCATGCTGAGTCACCTGAATGAACCCCAGCCTGTTCGATGTGCTCCATTATTCCACCAATCACTACATTATCATGCGAGTCAGCAAGTGCGTCAATATCAATTTCTATTGCATCAGATAAATATTTGTCAATCAAAACTGGACGCTCTGGATCCACCTCAACAGCAGTTTCAAGATAAGTTACAAGCTTGTCATCACTATAAACAATCTCCATTCCTCGACCACCCAAAACATAGGAAGGTCGGACAACAACTGGGTAACCGATATCTGATGCAATGGCAAGAGCATCTTCTTCACTCTTTGCAATTCCTCCTTTTGGCTGCTCAATCTCTAATTCATTCAAGATTGCATTGAATCTCTCCCTATCCTCAGCAGCATCAATAGAATCCGGTGATGTCCCCCAAATACGAACAAATCCATGACCACTTCTGCACCTAGGCTTGCTATCATCTAAGAACTGCTGAATCGGAAGAGACAGTTTAAGTGGAGTTTGACCTCCAAACTGCACAATGATGCCATCAGGTCCTTCCAAGTCAATAATATTGAGAACATCCTCAACTGTGAGAGGTTCAAAGTAGAGTCGGTCACTGGTGTCATAATCTGTAGATACTGTCTCAGGATTGGAATTCATCATTATTGTTTCATAGCCTGCATCCTACATCAACAAATAAAATCATAGCTCTAGAATCAGAAAAAGAATAAACAAATGAAACAGAAATGATTTATCTAGGAGTGCTATCTGGTGTTCCTTTCCCAACATGTTTTCAAAAATTACAGATATTATCCATCATAGGAAAAAATCAGCAACAGACAATACCGGATTGAATACATTTGTGCTTCATACGTACGAGTATAATTTAAATATTTCCACAAAAGTAACTTATAAAGTCCAGCATAGAAATGCAAAGATGGAAAAATTACATATCATCACGAGTAAACTGCATATTACGAGCATGTTTGGCAAAGCTTTTATTAAATTAAAAGTTGTGGGTCCTAAGGAATGTGTGGATAAAAATAGAGTTTGACTAACACTCATAAGCAATTATAAGCTTTGCCAAACATGCACTACCATTACATATGCTCGTAAAAAAATATGAGATAAAAGATTAATAATAGTTTGTTTTATCATATTTCTTAGTGATTGGCATTTACACTTTTTATGTCCCACTACATTGTGTTATGCATCGAATAATACGTCATAAGCTCATGATACCACTAGTCCATTACTAAAGAATGAAAGAGAAATCAACATATAATAATAAATATATACAAACAATAAAACCTCTTCTAATTTTCATTGAAAGTCATATTTCGAAGAATTTGAGTCCACTACCAGTCAAAAAATTTCAAATCAAATATGGCAATACACCTGTGTTAGTGAATTATTTTTAAAAAGCCAAATTGTTAACAGTGCACAAAGAAGCATGTGAGGATTAGATCACAGAAGCCAGACAGAGCAATCAAATCACTGATTATAAGGCTTATAACATGTTTGAGAGCAAAAATGAGAATGAGCTTCTACAACTGGATAGCAGGATTGCTAACTACATCTTTGGTTAAAGCAAAACATAAGATGACAAGCTCAAAACCTTAAACTTGCAGTAGTATGCGGTTAATTTCATTTCTTCTTCAAATTAGACATTCAATTCATTGACTTGTCTGAAATATCCACAATTTTGTCAAATATCAATAGTGTGCTCATGTAGATTCACAGCTTATACGTTCCAGTTTTCCACTAATTAATTCATGCAGATCTTCAGTAAAATATTACTCAAATACTCACAGAAATATTATGCACATCCAATTATCATCAGAATATCAACCCATTAGTAACCGAAGCTCGAAAAATATATCAACATGTAATTAATGGAAAACTCAAACCTGAAGGGCAAAGGATGTGTGGCAGCAGCAATAGTCAAACTCAATTCCCTGTCCAATCCTATTTGGCCCTCCACCTAAAATCAGAACCTTTTTCCTGTCGGTGGGAGCTGATTCACACTCAAAGTCATAGGATGAGTACATGTAAGGCGTATCAGCCTCGAACTCGGCAGCGCATGTATCAACTCTTTTATATGCAGGTTTAACACCTAAAGATAATCTCGTTGAACGAACTTCTTTCTCTGTCGATTTTGTAGCAAAAGCTATCTGTTTATCACTGAACCCTCTCTTTTTTACTTCCCAGAAATCATCCTTTGTTAATTGTGACAAACTCCTAGCCAAAAGATACTGTTCTACATCGACAAGTTCTCTAAGTTGAGTGAGGAACCATTTGTCAATGTAACTCAGCTCGTGGATGTCATCAACCTTCATTCCCCTCTTCATTGAAGCATAAACAGCATGGATGCGATCTGGACTGGGGACCCGCAGGCTGTATTTTAATTGGTCCCAATCCCAATCAAGCTCCTTGACCTGTGCACAACCCCATCCAGAATAGCCACATTCCAAAGAGCGTACTGCTTTCTGAAAGGACTCCTGGAATGTTCGGCCCACTGCCATGGATTCACCAACAGACTTCATCTGGGTAGTCAAAATTGGCTCTGAGCCAGGAAACTTCTCAAAGGCAAACCGAGGTATCTACAGAATTTCCAGAAAAGGAGAGAAAATATTCCTTAAGCTTATATGAATATAATAAGAAGCCAAAACGATATAGCTAGAAGGAATCATAAAACTGTATTAATGGTCAAATAGAAAATAACTCACCAAATTGCCAATGAAAAAATATCTGACAAGAGTAGAAAATAATATCCTAAGCAACACATTTAAAAACCATACAGTCGGTCTAGAGGAAAAAAACTCACGGGCTAAAGTTTGTATATTGGCAGGGAATGGGAACCTAGCCTTATTTTCTATTTAGAAAGGCTTCCTTTGATCTCATGACGAATATAGACATCATCCCACAGTTTCAGCAAAACAGCATGGAAAAATGAGTAGGATGGAGGAAAGACAGAATTAAATAATCAACACTGGATAGCTAAACAACAGAATGATGACTTTCAGACACTGCTTTTAGAATTCAAGAAATTTTGTAAATTATATGCTGTTGAATCTAAAAGATTAAATCAAAATACAATAATTAGAAACAAAAAGTGAAATGAGAAGGATGAATATTACCTTGGTTACAACATAATCAATAGAAGGCTCGAAACTAGCTGGTGTTTTCTTTGTAATATCATTTGGGATCTGATCTAACGAGTAACCAACTGATAACTTGGCAGCCATCTTAGCAATCGGAAAACCAGTAGCTTTCGATGCCAAAGCTGATGATCTCGAAACTCTAGGGTTCATCTCAATTACCATCACCTCTCCATCTACCGGATTCACTGCAAACTGAACATTTGAGCCACCGCATTCAACTCCAATTTCCCTGATAATAGCAATTGAGTAATCCCTGAGCCGTTGGTACTCCTTATCAGCCAAAGTCTGAGCAGGAGCTACAGCGATAGAATCCCTTGTATGGACTCCCATTGGGTCAATATTTTCAATGGAGCAAATAATCACCACATTGTCTGCCAAGTCTCTCATAACTTCGAGTTCATACTCTTTCCACCCCAACAGAGACTTCTCAACCAAAACCTGAGACGTCAAACTAGCTGCAAGCCCTGACTTGCAAATCAGCTCAAACTCCTCCTTGTTGTAAGCAATCCCACCTCCAGTCCCACCAAGAGTGAATGCTGGCCGAATAATCAAGGGGAACTCCCCAATTGAATGGGCAATGTCGATACATGCCTCAAGAGTTGTCCCAATTCCAGAAGGAGGCGTCTTGATCCCGATGTTCTTCATCGCCTGCTTGAACAAATCCCTATCCTCCGCTTTCTTAATCGCCTCAAGCTTTGCCCCAATTAACTCAACCCCATACTTCTCCAGCGCACCACTCTCAGCCAAAGCTACTGCCAGATTTAGGGCAGTCTGCCCACCCATTGTAGGCAACAAAGCATCGGGCCTCTCCTTTTTAAGCACTTGCTCAACTAATTCCGGTGTCATTGGCTCAATATAAGTCCTATCTGCCAAATCGGGGTCAGTCATTATAGTTGCAGGATTCGAATTGATCAGGATAACTTCATACCCCTCTTCTTTTAGGGCCTTACAAGCTTGTGTTCCTGAATAATCAAACTCGCAAGCCTGTCCAATGACAATCGGACCGGCTCCTAGTATTAAGATCTTCTTGATATCTGTTCGTTTCCCCACTTTTTGCACACTGGAAAAAACAACATTTGTCGAATCCTCACTAGATTTAATACTGCCCAGCTCACTTCGCAATTTCACACAACTTGGCGCCAAAGGCAGAGAATGCACGTTCAAATTTAACAGGTTCTTCTTTGATCGTATGTTTGTAGGGTTAAAAACCCGAGGAAAAAGGTTTGGCCCCAGTGAATAAGGATTAGTTTCAATTAGCTTACAAAAAGAATTATGGCAGTGATGCACACAATGACCCATTTTATCTTACTGAATATCTACAACCTTTTTTCTGCGCCCTTCTTTTTAATTTTTTTGTCAAACTAACAGCTGCACGGAAAAACAAGAAATAAAGAATCTCAAATTAGTATATACGATCACATAACGGTGTGTTGGTGTCAGGAAAGCAAATGATTTTAAAAAAAAAAAAATTGTAGATTAATTATAGAGGACAGACCCTTCCCAACTTAGACACAGAAACAAACCGGTTAATACAGCCCGGAAAATTTTCATATCGTAGCAAATTGATAGAGGATTCCATAAAATCAGAACAATAAAGCCATGAGCTCGTAATTTTGCTATCAAACAATTCACGCACAAATTTCAGACAAAAATCAAAAGAAAAAAACACAAAAAGAATCCACCATACACAAAGTGGCCTCGTTTAGCATTACTTAACAAATAAAATCGAGAGAGAGAGAGAGAGAGGCAATTCATACGAAACGCTGAGATCAGAAGTTAATCCTTTTTCACCTACAATGGGGCTGCAATAATGTAAAGCACAAATTCTGTTACAAAATAGATGTTAACACTAACGAGCAGGTTTCTGCTCTGCATAAAGGACCTAAATGTGTAAATTCATTTACTCACCAGATTCATATTGTGAGTAAAGCTGTGAATAGAATTCATTTAGAAGTAGGTTCTGATAAGTTAATTTTATCTTGCACCTTTATTCAATACGTAAGGGAAGAACTCTATCAACAGCCCAAGACTCGTCTCTAATCTGCTATAAATTAACATTCTTTTTAGACGCATCTGTATTTAGCTACATTAAGATTCCAAAACAACTAATAATTAAATTCAGAAATAAAGTGAAGGCCTACATAAGAATACGGTAAAAGAACATATTTCCAGAAAATTAACCAATTCAATTCCAAGAGTAAAGCAACATTAGCAACCCCAAGAACTATCATTATACACACTTCATCACATACTGATTATCCTCAGAATCTGGCTTCTGTCAAGCATAAAAAAGGTTTGTCATCAAGAGGAAATATCGAAGAGACGAAAATAGCGTTCAAACCTCTAATTGGTTATTGACTCAACCACAAATCCGTTGAATGAGGGTAGCTTGCACCAACGAACAACTGATTTCAATTTCTTCCCCGGTCGGATTTGGGTTCCTTGCAGATTCAATCACGATGGGTCTGGGAGATTAGGGTTCGTTCCGGGGGGTCGATTTAGGTTTAGAATGAATCGATTCTTACGTGGCCTTATGAAGACGCCGTCCACTACCACGTATGACTCCGTCTTGCCACCTCAGATGACCATTCAGGGGAATATCATAGTTGAGTGATGTGATAGTATGCAAAGTTCAGTGATCGATGAAACTTTTTACTCGACGTGTAAACAACTATAGATATGGGGAGAATCAGAGAGGGGTACCAAGAGAAGGAGGCTAGGGTTTTAGCTTTCACGTTTCAGTGTTTGAGTGGGGTTGTGGGACTGTTAGATTATGCGCGTTGTACATTTTTTAAAAAATTATATTTTAATTACATATATGCTCCGTCAATAAAATAATTGAACACCAAATCATATTTTTTCTACTTTTATTCTTCAAAAAATTATTTTAAAATTTTCACATTAAACATATTCTAATTTTATTTAAAAAGAAAAAAAAGTTTGTTTTAAAATAATTATTTTTTTCATAGAAAAAAATAAGATAAATAAGTTATTCTTTTCAATAACGAGATTGAGCTCCTATTTGACATCATTTATATATATAAAAAATCATTTTTAATCACACATTCGTTTATAAAAAAATCTACTTTTTAATTACATATTCTTTAAAAAAACTATATTTTAAAACTTTTTTTTTTTTTTGAAAAAACATTATTTTGATGGATGTCAACCGAGGCTCACTTTTGAAAAATGAACTTCTTTTATGGTCTGTTTGATTGCAATAGTGGAATTTGAGTGGAAAAAATAAATTTCAGGAATTGAATTGTCTATAATTGTTTTCTTGGGAATTATTAATTAATTATATTTGATTGATATAATTTTTCACCTGAAAAATGTTAAAATTTTGTGTCTTTTGGTATTCGCTTGGCTTTATTTTTCATTAAAACTGTCCATTAAATAAAATTTTTTTACAATTGTACATAAAATTTGTTTTCATTGCCAAAAAAAAAAATAAAGTAACCTTAATGGAAATTGGTTTTCCACAAAACCAAGGAAAATCACACGTAAAAGACAAAATCAAGAAAATCAATGGTCTGAAAAATATAGTGTATCAAACAAGGCAAAAGTGGAAGTGAGAATTTGTTTTCCATTTTCCATATAAAATCTGGGTGAATCAAACATGCCCTTACTCAAATTATTTGAACCACATTATTTTGGAATAATGTATTTTTAAATAGTAGATTGATGAAAAATGCGTGGTTAAACAAGAATGAAAAGTTATTGATATAATGAAAAATACTACTTTATTGAAAAATATGTGATTAAAAATAAGTAAAATAATGAAAATAAAATTTTTGAAAATGAGTAAAAGATATGGATTTATTGAGTATTAATTACGTCAATGGTCACTGAATTTTTTTTTTTATTATTATTAATAGTCACCCGAGTTTCTAATAGTTACACCAATAATCGTTAGATTAAAAAAAGTTAAATCATACTGGAGTAATGAATCATAGGGAGTGCAATTTTGATGTTTTGAGATTTAGAAGATTGCAGTTGGTTGACTGGTGGTAGTGGCTGGAGGGGATGACGATTGCAAGATCTGGCTATGATTTTTTTTTTTTTTTATTATTATTATTATTTGTTATAATTGTATATTTTATTCAGGATTGAATTATCAATTATTTTAGCTTGAATTTCAAATAACTGAAAACCAATTGAGCCTTTGTGTGTGTAAACATCACAGACTGCGATTAAGCCCCACTACAACTGGCCACTAACCAAGATAATGCTACTTATTTAGATGAGACAACGAAGCGACGTTGATTAATTTGTCATCATAAAGAGGAACCATATCTCTACACTTAAAATATTAGTAGTAAACACAGGCGTTACACGTTTTATGTATAAAATAAGTGATATACGTAATAATTTTGAAGTTGTTGATATTGTTAAAGAAATATTAAAATTGTTAAAAATAATATATATGAAGATATTTTTTTTGATGAAATTGTATTATAATGTGAAAAAATTGAATAAACTGAAATGTAGTATTTTAGTTACAATAACTCCTTGTAAACTATTTTTTCCTTTTTTGTCGACATCTTACAACTTTTCTTCTTTTATTTTTTGTTTTTATCAAGATTTTTGTTGTTTACATCGAAATTTCACGAGAAAGTTTTATATATAGTGTTAAGGGATAGAATCTCACATCGAAAACATATAGACTAATTTATAAAAGTTTGTGCTACTCTTCTTTATATGGTTGATATTTTAAGATGGAACCCCAAATTCCAACATGGTATCAGAGTTCATTAAACTCCAATAAAGATGAAAACATATACCAATTTATAAGAGTTTGGACTGTTGGAGATATTACACTGATAATGTGCTTATTATATTAATCAAGAACATGTCGTTAATATGCATGAAATCGAAATATCATTCGACTTACCGAATCTAATTTGAAAAGACAAATTAGTAAATTACCGACTTTGAATATATGAATATGGATTCATTGCTTTCCAATCTTGAACGAACGCATGTTGTTCTTCAATTCAAACCTTA
>CAIGRO010305005.1:0-12538 GCA_903798355.1 Fraxinus baroniana | reverse complement strand
AGTTTATTTTCAGTCTAGCATTTCTAGATAACTTTAGAAAAAGAATAAGATTATCAACATATTTAAAGGATAAATGAAATTTCAAAGTTGAAGGAATGCAAATGAACATCATATGATACACACATGGAAATTTGGTATATACACGACTTTGTGCAACAATTCGGGCATATATCCAAGTCGTACTTTTACGAAGTGTCCATTTTAAAAGAGCACGTATTCATCTTACTCCTCAATTCATATCAAGAACCTGTCTGGGAGGGATTTACCCAAGATTTTTAGCTCAAATATGACTGTTGTTTGCCTTTCCATTGCTGCCAGGCATTTAAGCCATCAGTAGAAACTATCACCTAAAAATGGTAAAAGCATATAGTACCCTTTGTATTACTTTGAATTACTTTGTACACATTTCTTTCAATCATCATATTTGACTATTCTTAAAGAGCATCTTTAAAAATTGTGATAATCTAGTGGAAGGGCAAACAAAGCCAACAGCTACAATGACCCACTTCTGAGTTGCTCAACGGTTATAAAATTGCTTCAAACCTTGGGAAAATCCTTTACGTTTGTGCTAGGATTCAAGAAAGATATTTATTTATTTATTTTATTTTATTTTTATTTTTTACTTGTGATTTTGTTTTAGNTAGGATTCAAGAAAGATATTTTTTTATTTTTATTTTTATTTTTATTTTTTTTACTTGTGATTTTGTTTTAGCCCAATTTGAGTTTTTTTTAGTCCAATCCTGCATCGCCTATGCTTGTTTGTTCACATTCTGGGACAAACATAATTTTTTTAAAATAATAATAATAGCAGCAAAAGGACCACACGCATGTTCCACGAGGTTGGTTGGCTACTCTGTTCAATTGAACGTAATCAAATTTTTTAACTAAATAAAAGATAAAATACTCACGTTTATAGTAAATTTTAAAATTTATTATTTTTCCCACTAATGATTTGGTCACCCACCATTTACTAATGCAATTTTCACTTTTTTTTTTTTTTAAAAGTGATAAATTCAAAAAAGTGACAAAACTAAAAAAAAAGTAACACTCTCTCAAGAAGTTATACAAATTCAAAAAAGTGACACAAATTCAAAAACAAATGACAAATACTAAAAAAAGTAGAAATCAAGAAGGTGATTGAAAAAATTGAAACATTAAAAAAAGTGACAAAATTCAAATTATATATATATATATATAAAATTCCCCTATTAGAATTTCAGTAAAAATTAAATCTCAATATGCGAATGAAGGAGGTGTAGAATATAAGTTAAAAATCTCTGGTAAATATTCGTTGGTGTGAAAATGTTTTAATTTTAATTAACAACTTGTTTGTTCTACATTTTTTTTTTCTTATTCTTAGAAATTTTTTGACCCTTTTTTTCAAACAGCTAGACCCCATTATCACACAAAAGAGGTGAAAAATGTCGACTGCTATACTGTGCAACAATCATAAATTTTATACAAATGTGAAACAAAAAAGTCTATAAATACCCGATTCCCTAATCAAATAGCTTTTATCTTTTTAATAGATTATTTTGTTTAGATGAATGAATAAATAATTATATATTAATCCGATTTTGAAAATAAATCAATTAGTTGCTTGTTTGTAAATAGACTTCAATTGGATTCAAGACTTGTACGTTGTTACTACTTCTAATATTGCATGAGAACAAATATAGTTGAAAATAATTTTATTTAGAATTTTGAATTATTTTGTACTAATAGAATATTTATTCTTCAAGCTTCCAGAATGTTCGGCTGCCATACAAAAGAAGGTAAATGTTATTTACAAGTAATTTTTTTAGTCAAGGCATATATTTAGGTTTTAAAAATTATTTTTTAGTATTTTTTTTATCCAATACTTTTGTTCAAAAAAGGTAGGTTTCATACTAAGCCTATTTTATTAAGATAAGTACTTCTCTTTGTCGATCTGGGCCGAACACGCAAGCTTCCACCTTGAGCGAATTGACTCATGATGTGAAAAAGGATCCCACTAATATTCATGTTATTAATTATCTAAGAGTATATTTGATTAGTTTTATTTTTCATTAAAAACGTTATTTTTCCTTCAAAATTTCTATTTTAGGGTGTGTGACTAACAATTTTTTTCCTAAAAAATATTTTCCAATTTTTGATCATGTGATTATATTTCCTCAAAAATAACGAAAATATTTCCTTTCGGGAGTGGTGATTTTTATTTTTCAGACAATTCACTCTTTCTTTCTCTCTCTTATCTATTCCCCCCTCTCTTATTTACCCACCAATAAAAAATGAACAAGTATAATATTTTTCAAATTGAAAACTAAATCAATCAAACACATTTAATCAATAATTTACATACAAACGAGTTCTAAACAATTGAATTGACTAAAATTTATTTTATTTCCACACAAATTTCACACTTACAATCCAATGCACCATACATATTGTTGACTCAAAAATTATACTAATGATGTGGCCAACAGATCCCAAAACCTCTCACATCCACGTAAGCTAAATCCCAACACACTTGGATAGGCCATTGGTTAATCACTCACACCCGAAGGTCAAGTCAGCTAAAGGAATAATTTTGGGTGTAGGGGAGCTTAGAACATGAACCTCTAATCGATAGAAAAGGGGTCGACTTGGGAGTAGAACACTAAAAAGTGTGTGTAGCAAGAAAATAGGCTTGAGAGTCTAAACTTGCCCCCTTCAAAATGATACTAAGTCGCTTTTATAGTAAAAGATGATGATTAAGAGTTGTTAAATGAGAAGGCACGTGGCCTCATCCGCACAGTTGGGACCTCTTGTCATAGCCATAATTAATCATTTATAGGCCATTTTGTTATTAATGCTGTGACGGCTTGGCATCCTAGATCTGACATGTAAGACTTGACTTGACTTGTTTGATTGAGTAGAATTACATATTTAGTGAGTTGTCACATCACCCACTTGATACAATATCTAGTATAAAGAGGGGTTTGGCCCTATTGGGTTTCGGCCAATACGGATTCGACTAATAGAGGTTCGACCAAATTTTTATATGGGCAGAATGATGTGGAGTATGGGTCTAGATCCACTTGTTGTGTAGTTCACTTGGCCATGCTTAGGACTTCGTTGGAAGAGGTGTAACACATATTATTTTATTGGTAATAAAATGATTAGTAAATTGGAACAATTCAAATAGTACACAACTTTTGATGTCAATTTTTGTGGATAAAATATTAGTTCTTAATTTATCCAAGTATGTTTCTTATATGTAGAAAGTTTTTATTTGGATATTAGACGTGTTTTAGACGTGAGCCACTTATGTAAAAAGTAGTTCGATTTTGAGAGAATATGTAAACAAAATATAGAAAGAGAACAAAGTTATAGCTTAAAAGTCTAAATTTGCATTACATTTAAATGACACAATATATGAGCTTTATTAGTAGAAGGGAATAAGTAAGAACCCTTAGATGAAGAGACATGTGCGGATGAGGCACTTTGTTATAAACATCAATCGATCAGTTCTAAGCTCAAGTGCATTTAATTTTATGACTTTTTGCAGCCTTATGCCTAGCACATAGAGGCTAGATTTGACATATTGACTTGGTATAGTGGCTTTTTTGCAGTGTTTTGTCACATTAATCATAAATGAAATATCTTGTACGGAAGATCCTCTGCAATTCCTATACACGCCTTGCCTTATCCATGATGGTTCAATCATTTACATGGGTTCAACCTCTTCATAGGGGTTCAGCCAAAATTTTCAAATGGGTAGAATGACGTGGAGTGAAAGCCTAGGTTCACTTGCTATATGGTTGCCATGTGGTCATGCTGGAGCCTCATTGGAAGAGGCATAACAATGGTCTTCCAAGTCCATGTTTGAATATTCGTATAATGCGTGGACTTTTGGGTCGAAGTGTGTTGCCTTGTTCATGCCACATATTCTGTTTTGAAGAAGTGGAGCTTAGCATGGGCTATTTTATGTTGGTTGAATCTATACTTTTCTAACCTCTCAATTACAAAGGCATAACTTAGCACAATAGTCCCCCAAGTTAGAGCATGGTTACTTATAAAATGCATAATATGAGTAAAATATTGTATCAGATTTCTAACTTTCTTTAAGGCGAGGCCCTTGCTGAGGGCGCGCCGATTATCGAAGATGAAGCGTATGATAAGACTGAATTAAGTTAAGGCGAGGTCCTTACATTGAGGGAGAACTTCTTGTTGAAGAAGCCTATAATAAGACTTAATTGAACTTGGGTGAGGCCCTTGCATAAGGAAGAGCCCGTTGGTAAAGAGGTAGCCTTTGATGAGATTGAATTAAATTTAGGCGAGGCCCTTGCATGAGAGAGAGCACATTGGTGAAGAGACAACCTTTGATAAAGTTGAATTGACTTTGGACGAGGCTCTTTTATGAGGACGAGCCTGTTGGTGAAAAGCCATTCTTTGTTGAGGCTGAATTGAACTTGGACGAGACCTTTACATGAGGGAGCGTCGTTGGTGAAAAACAGCATCTGACGAGGCTAAATTAAACTTGGACAAGGCTCTTGCATAACAACAGGCTTGTTGTTGAAGATATAGCATTTGATGAAGTTGAATTGAACTTGAACAAAGCCCTTGCATAAAGAAAAGCCCATTAGTGAAGAGGCAACCTTTGATGAGGCTAATTGAACTTGGGTAAGGCGTTTGTATGAAGACGAGCCCTTTGGTAAAGAGGCAACCTTTGATGAGACTGAATTGAACTTGTGAAAGACCTTGCATAAGGATGGTCCATTGGTGAAGAGACATGCTTTAATAAGATTGAATCGAACTTGGGTAAGGCCCTTGTATAAGGTCGAGCTCGTTGGTGAAGAGGCAGTCTTTGATGAGGCTGAATTGAATTTGGGTAAGGCCCTTGCATGAGGACGAGTCTATTGGTGAAGATAAAACCTTTGATACGGTTGAATTGAACTTAGTTAAGGCCCTTGCATGAGGAGAGCCAATTGGTGAAGAGACAAACTTTGAGGGTCTTCGCACCTCTTATTCGGGGCCTTTTTTTACTTACGTGTAGGGGATAACTCTTCCATGCACGGGTTTCTTTCATGGTCTTTGATCTATCCATGGAAAGGGTATGCCTCATAGGTTTTAAGATGGGCTCTATTTGGGTACATCGCACCTCTTCTTCCGATGTTGATTTACTTCTTCATATGGGGATGACTCTTCCATGCGAATGCTTCTTCCATGGTGTTTGACCCATCTATGGAAGGGATATGCCTCGTAGGTTTCGAGGTGGACCCCATTGGGTATATCACAACTCTCATTTTGAGACTTTTTTACTTCTTTACAGGGGATAGCTCTTCCATGGCTTTCTCCACGATGTTTGGTTCATCCATGGAAGGGGTCTGCCCCCATAGGTTTCAAGATAGACCCCGTTTTGGAGCATTCGTACCTTTCCTTTCGAGGTTTTATTTACTTCTTTGCAAGGGTGGCTTTCAATACGATGGCTTTTTCTATAGACTTTGATCCATCAAAGGAAGGGGTTCATCTCTTAGGTTTCAAGATGGATTCCATGTGGTGGCAGCATTGATGCATATGCGTGATAAGGCTTTGCATGGCGGAAGCACTAATGCATAGGCAAAATGAAGCCTTACATAGCAGAGAAACTAATGTATAGGAGAAATGAGGCATTGGATGGTGAAAGCCCTAATGCATAGGTAAGATGAGGCCTTGCATGGAGGATGAACGGATGCATAAGCGAGACGATGCCTTACATGTCGATGCGCTGATGCATTGGTAATATTAAGCCTTGCATGGTAGTCACGCTGATGCATAAGAGAGATGGAGTTGTGCATGATGGAAGCCCTTCTGCATAGTCGAGATGAGGCTTTGCATTGCAGAGGCGCAGATGCAGAGCTGAGATGAAGCCTTTACACTAGGGAAAATATGTGTTGTAGCATTGGAGTCTCGTGCTCCATGGATAAAGCCTCTAAAAGTAGATGAAATGTTTATCCGGAAACGAAGTCCCAAGTTTAGGGGACGAAGTATCTTAATTCATCAAATATGATCCCTTGTTTTGGGTCTTTATTTTTCAGGGCTGACCCTTTTTTCAAAGGTTGTTCCCCTCATAGCCACTTCTTTATAGGCCTTCCATTTCTTAAAGATTGTCCTAGTCATGGTCTCTTCTCCATAAGTCTCCTATTCTTCAAGGGTTATTCCATTCAAGACCTCTTCTTTCATAGGCATCTTGTTTACAGGGATTCTTTTATTTATGGCTCCTTATTTAGGAACCTTCCATTTTTAGAGGTTCTTCCATTTATGGCCTATCCTTTAGAGGCATCTCCTTTACAGGGATTATGGCATCTTCTTCATAGGCCTTTCTTTTATATGTGTTCTTCCGCTTATGATTTCTTTTTTTCATAGGCCTTCCCTTTACAAGATTTCTTCCATTTTATGGCCTCTTCTTCAAAGGTCTCTCATTTTTAAAGGCCTCCTTGTATTAACGCCTTCTTCTTCAGATGCCTATTTTCAGGAGTTGTGCGTATTCCTTTGCATATAGAGGACGAGTTGTTGCATAAGGGCATTTTGTTAGGTGATGCTCCTCATACTAATGACCATTTCTTCCACCTATCATTTGGGGTATGCAGCAACCTTTCCACCTCAACGATGCATGTGGTGAGGTCGCAATGGGTGACTTTGGTTCGGAGAACCTCTTTTTCAGGGACCTCTCTTGACCTCCACGGGTGTCGATCTTCATCACTAGCGCTCATTGTGGCTGGCTGGCTGGCTGGCTTTTTCATTCAAAGAGAAGGTCGCTTGAGTGGATTTTGACATCAAAATACTCATTTTTCAAGGAGTGTGACCACCTAAGATGCTGAGTTGAACTTCAAGTCTTCTATATTTGCGGTTTCCACTTGTTCTTTATTCAAGAACAAAAGTTTTCTTCAAGGGAGAAGTTGAAGCATTTTTTTGGTAGCTTTTTCCACAAAAATGCTTGTAGTTATAATGTGATTTCTCATATACGACACCAATCTGATGACCATATTTTTTGTGGGGATGACTAGCCAACAGATCTCAGGTCTTCCTCACATCCACATAGAACCGTTGGACGAACACATGTGGTCTCATCCTAGCGACTAAGGCACCTTGTCATAAGCATCTATCGGTTAGTCCTATGCTCATGAGCATTTAATGTTATGACCTTTTATAGTCATAGGCCTAACAGGTATGGCTAAACTTGACATGTTGACTTAGTAAATGGTTGTTGTAGTATATTGTCATATTAATCATAAGTGGAAGATCCTGTACGGGAGATCCTCTACTTGCCTTGCCTAATTCGTAGGGCTTGGTCATTCATATGAGTTCAGCCTCTCTATAGGGGTGCAACTTCTTCATGGGGTTTAGCCAAAATGTCAAATGGATAGAATGACTTGGGGTGCATGTCTAAGTTCGCTTACTATGTGATTGTCACATGGCCATTCGGATCCTCACGGGAAGAGGCGTAACAAATTTTTCGCATTAAATTTTGTCAAAAATGTTGACTTATTTTAAAAGTAATTCTATGCTTATATTTTTCTCCCTGGGGAAGTACTTTTATTTTTTTATTAATCTAAGCCAAACATACCAACTTCCACCTTGAGTAAATCGACTAATGAGTTGAAAACAGATAGTCCTAATGTTCAAGTAATTAATTACCCAAGTAAATAATATTTTTATATTTAGATTAAAAAATTAGAACGTGTAAAATGATTTCGTTCATTGGAAAAAAATCATAAAATAACTAGTTGGTGGGAAATTAAGATGAGGCTTCGCAATGTAATTTTTTTTAGGATGATTCAATTATCTTAAAGTTAATTATGTCCCTACATATTTATTCCAGCAGCAACTGGCAATTGGAAATGACAAGGATTATGACCCCAACTGCTAAACTAATACAATCTGGCTGAATAAGGGCCATTTGTCATCCCTAATCACATCTACACATCGACAGCACATCCTGACTCTATCTTCTTATCCGCACCAAACTAAAATTAATGCTAAAATGATGCGATTAGAGAAATTTACTATACATTATAAACAAAAAATTTCATTTATATATTTCTCTTAATTATGCAAGGTTGATAAGGAAATAGTAAAACTTATTTTGACTTACTTATGATGCTTTTGTTAATTGGTCGAAATAGATTACTACTTACTTTGTGCTTTTGCGATGAAAATCAAGCTTAGAGTGCATTGAGAAAGAAAAATGATGAAAATAAAAAGTATTACGAGTCTTAATGTGTACGTGGAAGGTTGGAGATGAAGAGATGACCCTATAATGCGATTTGGAGTTAAAAGAAATGGGGAAGATTGAAGAGGAGCTAAAAAAATTCCCTAAAGTGAAAGAAAGAAGAAGTTGCATAGAGGGTTGGGCAATTTTGAGAGGAAAAGCACAAATATAAAAATCTAGACCGAGAGTTTTGAAGAACAAGAAGAGAAAGTGAACCAATTTGTTTTCAAGATAAAGCTCACATATTCATCAATCACTCTTCCTTTTCTTTTCTTTTTTTCGCGTACATCACTAGACAAATTTGCTGTCATGTAACATTCTATCATTGATCAGTTAAAAAAACAAGACAATTTTTACACCAATTATTGATTGTCACACCTTCTTCTATCGTCCAAGATGTCATATTTATTTGACAAAGTGACATTATTCTAGTTTTGAATAGTCATATATCCAACTAGTATTTTAAATGTCTCATCTCTATGGTTGAGTTTATCTTTGTACCAAAACACGTGAAACTGCTCATCATACCCACACCATACAGCTAAACGGTACCCAGTTGTGTCCACGTATTATATTACGCTGCGAAGCAACTTGCAAATATTACTAACTTAATACTAATATAAAATTCCAGTCGCATAAAAACCATATTTGAACTAAGTCTAAATTTTTCATTAATAAATAAACTAATTAAACAATCAAAATTATGTCACTGAGTCCACTTTTATTTACACAAAAAAAATTCCCACTAATAAAAAACATGAAACAAAAAATATTACAGAGATTTTCTATATTCAAAATCGTGAATTTAGCTATATTCTAATTCTTCAAATGATTTCTAAATTTGCCGGCAAAGAAAGACGGGATTTTTTAGCAGGGTGGGGACTTTCGACTTCGTCTTCACCGGAGCCAAATCCCGGCCATAACTCCGGCAAAGCCGGTTTGTTCAGGTCGAAGTCCCGATGAGTAACAGTGGATACTAATCCTTCCGACGACATCACTGCACTACTGCTGGCGGCTCCTCCGTTGTTACTGGGAGCCCCACCTTCATAGTGGCACCTTTTGTGACCCCCCAAGGCTTGGCCGGTGGGGAAACACTTGTGACAGATGGAGCACTCATGGACCCTCCCACTATGGTTGCTTGCACTCGTGGTGGTGGCTGAAGCAGTGATGGTGGCGGCGGAGGAGGTGGTGTTGGTGGAGTGTTCATCTCCTCCACTCAGTTTCCGGTGGCTGGCCTTGTGCCCTCCCAAAGCTTGGTAAGACCCAAAAGCTCTGTTACAAACTGAACACTTGTACAACAACTTCGTCGTACCATCAGCCGTCATCACCTGTAGCGGTGGTGGATGACGAGTTTTCTTTTGCTCCAACTGGGTTTTCTGCGCAACAGCGGCAGTTTTTGGAGTGGTGGGTTTTGATGTTGAACCGTAGCCGTCGCCGCCACTGCGAGCAAGCATAATAAGGCAGAGAGCCAAGTATTCTTCTTCAGTAGGTTGCTCATGTCGTTCGACGCTGCGTGTGCGCTTTGATCTCTTCCCTTTTGTCCACGGCTCGAGATAGCGGAGGGTGGTGTTATCGAACTGAAATGCCGGAGTCGGAGTAGTAGGAGAATTCAATGCTTCAAGTGCCATTACTGAACTAAAATTGGAAGCAGTTGGGGAAAATTTGGAGGAGAATTGAAAATTTTGTGTGTGAAATTAAATTATTATGGGCAAAGAAGGCTGGCTTTATAGCAGAAGGATTTGGAAGTTGCGTGACAAGTGAGACGGTTATAAGAAAAGTACAATCATGATATATAGGAAAAATTAGTTAAGGCACAAGTGGAAGGTAGTGGGCAATGAAGGGAAGCGAGTGGACTGCAGACTGAGTCTAAGTCAAAACTCTTACGCGGTCATTCTGTGTTAGTCGGCAAAAATTTGATATTTCTTCCATCAAACTCAAACCCAACCTTTGAATCTTTAATCTTTTCGTCTTCTTACGAAAATCAAAATCAAAACTATAGAGAAGTTTCTTTGACTTAGAAAAATGCATCAACAAGATTTCGACTCTACTCAACATGGATCACATCATCCATCCGCATAAAATCTTTATATAGAAGATCTTTTGAGAGAAGTGAATGTGAAAGATGCTCCTTTATGAGTACGAGGCTTCCGCTTCGGTAATGTGGGCTTCAACCAATTATATAGTGCTATAGTTTCAGGGTTTCGACCACTTGCATAGTGCTACGACTTCAAAGTTTCAGCCACTTATATAGTACTTCGGCTTTAAGGCTTCAGACACTTATATAGTGTTTCGGATGAAGTGGTTGATCACCTCTATAATGTTGTTTTTGCAGCAGGTGGCACCTCACTTCGGTTTACACACGACACTTCAGGTGATGCGTCGATTCGTCATCTTTACATATGACTTCGATTAAATTTTTTATGACACGGAGCGTGGACTTTTTGTTTGGGCTTCTTCTTGACCCTTGGTTTTGAGGCATAACAATTTCATTTCTATCAAATAGATTAAACAATTGTGTTAGGTTTTGATAGTTTATAATGTAATTGGCAAGCATGTGAACAAAAGAGACTAAATTGGATAGGTTATAAAAGTTAAGTAGTTGGTTGTAATTTTCATAATTCAATTGTATAGGTTCTAGGGTTCGAGCTTCAAAAGAGGACAAAAAATGAAGCCGCAATTTCGCTAGATGTCGTCAGGATTTCGCTCGAGCGACAGAAATAGAAACATTTTTGCTAGACTGTCGCTAACTTTCGCTCAAGCGATAGGGTTAGCAAAGAATTTTTTAATTCTGATTTCAAGGCTTTTTATCAAGACCATTCAACTCTAACCATATCATATAAATACCAGAACGCTACAGAACATAAATTAGAAGGTTGAAATATAGAGAGAACTTGAGAGCTTCATCTTTTCATTTTCCAATTCATCGAGAGACTTCAACCTTCATTGATTTGATTATACTTGGTTGAGAAAACATCAATTCCAGTTAATCCAAATACCAAGCTTACTGAGGAACATAGAATTCTTCAAGAATTCACAGAGGATAGACGAATCCACAAAGTCAGGGGTTAGAGAATCCAAGAGGGCTTTTATATTGCAGTCAAGAAGTTGATGCAAGAGCGCACAATCCAGGAGGGCTGTTAGATTGTAATCAAAGTTGGTGCAGAGACAAGCAATCCAGGAGGGCTGTCAAAATCTCAGTTAGGAGTTGTTGCAAGACATGCAATCCAAGATGGTGGTATTAACCTCAGTTAGGAGGTCAGAAAGTTCGTGTCGTCGTATTGTCTGGCAGATTGTAAGTTCGATCGTTTATATTGGGTTTTAACTAGCAAGTCGCCCAGAGTTTTTACCTAGTTGTGGTTTCTCCGTGAACATTCGGCATGTTTTTTACCGCTTTATTTATTGTTTTCATATTCTGCGGTATACAAAAATAGGGTAATTAGCCGTATGCTTAACCATTTAGAGATAAATAATTAGTGACTTGTTGCTGGTTAATTACATAATTACAATTTTTAATTCCGCATGTACACTTATTCACTTCCCTCTAGGTGTAGTGGGTCGAATTGCGTAAATTTAAAATTGTCACTATTCCAAAAAGTCGACAGACAAAATATGTAGGTTCAATGATCTTTGCAAATTTCTTAAATCTTTACCAATTGTGAAAGTCATGGATGGAAAAATTCTTACGAATATTAGATTTTATGAGGTTGTGACATTTTCAAGTTATGAACCATGATAATATTTAAGTTGAGTATCAAAATCTGCGAGAGATATTTTCGATACGTTTCGATAATTTTACAAAATAGAGTTGAGGATTGATTATCTCCGAGTATTTTTTGAGAAAATTTATCATCGAAATTACTAAAATAATATGATGTCTTCAAGTGCTTTTTAAATTTTTAATAGTGATCAATGTTGTTGATGTTTAAATAACATCAATTTACAACTATACTACAATTTTCCATCAATTAAACTTTATTACTAATATACTTGTTTGGACTCCATTTTAACGAGTTTTTAGGGGAAAAAAAGTATTTTAAAATTGTAATTTTTTTGAAAATATGTGATTGAAAAAAAGAAAAAATTTAAAATTTACTTGTAATATTATTTTATTAAAAGAATGTATTTTTGAAAAAAAAAATCATTAAAAATAAAATAGAGTCCAAACAGGGGCTAAATTGAAATATTCTACTTTATCAGAAGATTTTTGACATCCTTCTTGACAAATATTTATATCAATGAAAAGGAGGACTGTGTTTAATATAGTTCAATGATATTAATATTACTTGATATTATGTCAATTTATTTCACACTCAATTTAATTAATAT
>CAIGRO010304967.1:0-12107 GCA_903798355.1 Fraxinus baroniana | reverse complement strand
TAAAAAAAACTCAATTATTTTATTAACATTTGTTATTTTTGCAATACAAATTTTTCAATATAGTTTTAATCATTTTATTAAGATGTTTTATATGGAATATGACATCAAATTTTTTTGAAATTTTACATCCGAAAAAGTTATATCCCATGTGAATTTCTGGATGCAAAATTACATGAAATATGATTTTTGTGGACGTAAATTTTTAATTGTAAAATTTCTCCCAACTTTTTTGCAAGTTCGATTGTGCCCCCCTAACTTTTAACCTCTGAGTCCGCCCCTGTGTAGACTAATGGAGAAGGGAAAATATGTATGCATGATGAATTCGTGATTTTTTTGTGTTTGAAATGAAAGCCTGAGAACCATTAAAATAGAGGAGATAGTTGACGATTGAACAGTTTTCATACAACTCTCCACTCACGCCCACTTAAGCAAACTGATAGAACGGTTAAGTCAAAGAAAGGGAATTAATTAAATTCAGATAAAAATTTAAATAAATTTTATCCAAAAAATTAATATTGACATAGCTCGGCCCATGCCTACGGCCCACAAGCACGAGCTCGTGAGCCGGTCGGCGGCCGCGCATGCACGGCCTTGGATTAATCTAGACATTGTTTAAGACTTCCCTCTTTTAAAGACTATTGGTACCCCTTGGGGCCCAAACTCACTTCCAAATTTAAAGTTTATTAAGTGGTTCAAGGTTGTGTTTACAACCTATGTAGGATTGGAACATTTTTCCAATTCTTTAACCTATGTGGGATTGGAACACTTTTCCAATTATTTCCCATTTATTCCTCTTATTTATTGTCCAACTTTCCCCCATAATTTCTCATTCATATTGAAATGGTTTTTCACAATTAAATATTCTGCACTCATCTATTCGGAACATAGAATTTAATTGAACATTAATTTTGATAAATCAAACATCGGGTCCCACTTAAAATGTGGTCAAAGTTGACCCACTTGTGCACCATTTCCAATAGTTTCTACATTCTCCATTTTCTAACTTTGTTTTCAACTTCTGTTGTGTTGAAATAGAGTCACAGCTTTTGCCATCGTCATTTCCCAAGTCTTACTAGAACCTTCATTAGGCTTGTTAAGTGGTACACGATGGCGTATCTATCTAGAGTGGGACCATTATGATGGTGTGTTCGGGAAGGCAATGGTGGCAGTGTATAGGGGGTGGTGATGGTGGATCTAGGGTATTGGTGAAGTTTGGTAATTGTGGATCTGAGGTGCATTGGGGCAAGTGGTGGTGGCTGTGTGTAGGAGTTGGTGATGATGACTCAATTTGTTCACAAGTTACAAGTCATCGTGTTATATCACATATCAATGTTCATAAATCACGGTTCAATATAAGCAGGTCACACATCAATGTACAATTTAATTGGTCACAAATCAATGTTCACATGTCACAAATCAATGTTTAATAGATTACATATCAATTTAATTGATCACTTATCATTGTCCACATGTTGTAGATTAATTAAAATTGGTCATAGATAATGTCCATAGGGTCACAAATCAATTTAATTGGTGACAGATCAATTAAAATTGGTCATATATCAATGCCCATAAGGTTACAATTCACATGGAACTGGTCATATGTCAAAGTGTCATTGATTTCTCTGACCTCAGATATTCGAACTTGTCTCAAATTCAATTAAACAGATTGTGACGATGAGAATTGAAGTCATTTGCTTCGATAAGTACTCTGTAAATTATACCATGGGCTATTTCTCAATTTTCAATTGTAAAATATATTTTAAAATCATATCAGCACTGCTGAGTCGACGTTGAAGAAGATAACCAGTCGTCGATGACCAGTTCATTGCTGAAGATGCCGTCGATAAAGTGGATATTGACTGCGGGTGGATGACGATGACTATAGGAGTGGATGACGACGGGTAGACGATTGTTTGGTGGGATGGGATAGAGTGGGTGGGTTTGGATAGATTAGTTTAATTTGATAATATTATTATTTAAAATTAAAATATTGAATTAACACAAGACTTTTGAATTTTTAAACTCAATATCTGAAAATTGATTTAGTGCATATTTAATACTTGATTTTATGATTTTTTTTTTTTCCCTAGATTGTAATACTCGTATTCGTGAGCCTAATTTTATTTGTTTATTTTTGGCCCTATATACAAATAAACACAATTAATATTTTAGCCTCATCAGTTACACGGACGTTCATTATGTAAAATGATATCCCACACCTTTTGTTTTATTTTTCCTTTTGGACTTATGCCCAATTTATTAAAATCTTATTTAATTCTATAGATAAATGAGATATTGTTCTAATTTTATCTCTTTTCGTTAAATAAAAATTTTAAATGGTTGAGATAATATTTTGATTTTGTCTCTATCTAATTAAATTTTAAAGATAAATGAGATAATTATATATTTTATTTTTAATTCATTATCTTATCTCATTAACCGAAATTTGATTTAGAATATAAAATTTTATCCCTTTTAAAATTAAAGTTGCTTTGGATTAGAACTCTCAAAGCATAGTTATGCCTATAAATAGGTATCACATGTTTTGTTTTCTAGTACATTCATTTTTCTTTGAAATACACACAAAAACTAGTATAATATACTCATTTATTAGCACGTGGGTCAAGGGTACATTTCCGTTATTCTTTTATTACTCCCACATGATACATGTAATTGTATAAGTGCTTTTATGTAGTAATGGATTTATATGCATACTTTATATTTATGAAACATTGATTATGGGTAGTTTATGTACGCTCTAAGATTTCAACCAGATTATAGTAATGCTACACATGAAAATTCCATACCACTTATGTTCGTTATAGATTTTCATGCCTCACTATTTATGTATGATGTTCCTTAAATTTTATACAAAATATTAACCAATGTACTTATATAATTATTAAGATTTTATCTCACACCCCTCCTTATTTCCTTTTCACAAAATTAATGATTCCTTGCAATCGAAGCATGAAAGGGCTGGTGAAGTGGCGAGTGAAAGAAGACCCACTAAGTGTATCCTGAGTTATTCAAGAATTCTTTAATTATTGGTTTAGAGAAACTTTGAAAGCAATTTTTTTTTTAATGTTCAAGATAAAGATTTAATGGCACTTGAATATTATAAGTTGGGTAAGCACATTGAGAGTCCCTGGGGAACTCAAATTCCGCATCAAAGGCTTAGGATGCGTTGAAGAATCCTTCTAGGCAGAATAGGAAGACGTAGAAAGACCGATCCTCTTTCTTTTTCCTGCTCAAAAGCCAGTCACACGTAGAATATGCTTGTGACATCACGGCATCCTGTGAAACTGATTTCTAAGGAGGAAGCGTCTTGCCCAGTTGACATGGATTATAGAATTTGTAACTGACTTTCTATTTTAATATCCACAAACAGTTTTCCGAATCATACATAATTCCATATCTTTTTATTCTTCATACCACAACATAATAGAAAACCATTATACTATATGAGAAACATATTTCTTACATCTACAAATCAGCGTCTTTGGTGTAAAGAATCTCTCAATGATAAACTAATAATGTCTGCTTAAGTAAAAAGTATCTAAAACCTGTGAATAAAGAACTGACTTTCGACAGTGAAAGACACGATGATGTTATTTGCCTCCTCGCACCAGTAAAACCCTGCAAACGAACTTGACTTCGAAATTTATAAATATTTCCAAGGACTCGATCTCAGTTCTTTAGTCTGCTTTCTTTTCTTTCTTTCCAGGTGGCTTTCTGTATAAGATTATTTGACTTAAGATTGTACCATTTGTCATGATTCCAATCACAGAGCCCAGAATGACTACAAAAATAAAAATCAAGTAAATTACGTAGTCCAAAGACGAAGGATATTTAACAAAGAAACAACAAATGAAAGCATTTTAATTATTAGTGTCAAATACAAATGATTATCGATAAAAAGAAATTGAAATCTCCACAATGGCCAATAATGAATATAAACAAGTTTCATGGCAACACAAGAAAATAGATTATGTTTAGCATCCCATAATTTCATTCAGTCTGTCTACTTTGCATAGGCGATGACTTGTGATGCAAAAAATGCAAGATTATATAAGACTGAAGTTTTCAGTATTCTCATCTGAAATATTTAACAGCACAAAGTATAGGCTACTTAACATCTCATACTCAATGTCAAATGCATGAAAATTTTCATATGAAAGCTGGAAGGTGCTTATGGCATTTTAGTGTAGAAAATTTGTTAAGACTGAGAAAACACTAAAGAAGAATGCTATCGACTCCTCCCTACCAAATATGCTATTTATGTTTCTGTACTTTGATGCTTAAGATGAGACTTTTCCAGCAATTATTGAAAATACTTATAAAGTAAGAAAGAGGTAATGTTACCACTCATTGGTGCCTTTTCCTGCATGCTGGTAAAAACTCTCACTGCCAAGAAACAAAAAGTGAGCACCAAGACATATATTGAATCTATAGAATCTGCCCATAATGATGCGATAATCAATACAAACTTACCCATGGAACCTGCAAAATTCATTAACGAGGTCAAAAAGCTGAGCTCCCCGGTACTTTTATTCTGCTCAAACAATAATTACCATTTGTTAACCTAAAAAAATAAGCCATTTCCAACGAATAAACATCTTAACATGGAAGAGTAGTTCCCTTGCAGCTTCTAATCGAGGATTAAAAAATTGATAGAATATGCATCGTTAAAAACAAAATATAATAGTATTCTGGCTGGTTATGAGCACCAGTTGAAATTTGAAAGCAGAAGTTAATTAATTACAAGATAGATGCCCGCCATGATATTTTCCAGCAATAGTGCTAAGGCTTGCTTACAGTACTGAATATGTAACCACATTGAAATAGATGTGCATACTAAGTTAGAAACTGGTTTCATCAGTTTTGTAAAATTCATTGCACATATTGGGAAAAACTACAGACCTCTGTGGATTATTTGGCAGGTTGATAATGAGCACAAGTTGTTCTATTAACCGTGTGTGTGTTCGGTAAGCTTTAAAATACATAACCTTTTAAGTAAATTTTTATTTCCAAACATGTCTGGATATATTGCGTTTTTCTTGTAAGTAAAAAAAAGTGAACAAAAATAAGTTACTGATTTCGAACTTTGACCCGAAAAATTATTTATTCTACGAATGTCTAATTACTCACAAGTGAACTTATATAAGTAAATTTTTCAAGCTTGGTCAAAACATGCTCTGAGTCTATTTAGCTGTGTAACCATGGGCGGAGCCGCGGAGTGTCATACACTCTTTGTCATGAGTTTAGCCTCTTATGGCGCGAGTTCATTCGAATTTTTTTAAATTTCAGCCCATCCTAACGTTATTTCTTGGCTCCACTCCTGTGTGGAACTCAAACCTTCAGGGACATGGGCACCAATGGGGAAGAGATTAGAAAGATAGGAATGGTGAATTCATAGAAGACATTTAGAGAATTGAGTTTGTCATTTTGAGTCTCGTCACACTAAACCAATTTCAGTATTCAACAAAAGAATATCCAGAATTCACTATTAAAATCGCCCATCTCTAATTATAAGCAAAGATCTTGGGTTCTGGTTTGACATCCAAAAATAAAGACATTGTGAGACAAATTTGGTTTCCTCAGATGGTGGACCATCAAGCGATTATCGTTAGACCCATGATACAGAGCATCTAAGATATCTGAATTTTGTTTGTAAATGAGTACGGGCTTGTAATTCAGAGTTTCAAAAACTTATCATTACATTCGTAATGTTATTCGCTTTAGAGAGAGAAAATTAGCACAAACGTAAATTCAAAATTACAAGATTTTTCGCTGTAGGCAATCCTATTCTAAATTTCCCTACCAATCAGTATTTTTTGAGTCTTTTCTGAGTTGAAGCAACATAATCCTTTTAAAGGCAAAGAAATCACTTGATATCTACATTTTACAAGACTTTTCTTGCATTTTTCAAACCTTAATAAAAAAAACTTCCTATTTTTTATTCCCCTGAAATTATAATAGAAAACTTATGATGTTCCGAAGACTAAGAATGTCGTTAATTTCCAATGCCTTCAATTGGAATAAAAAAAGGAAAAGATAGAGACTAACCTTAAAGTTTTCCCAAATCTGTGGAACCCTTGCAAAGAAAAAAATTGCATGTTGTGATGCCTGTTAAAATTTGCTCCATAGTCAAGCCTCACATATTCATGGAACATCATGTTTAATAAAAGAAAAAAAAAATTGAGTGTCCCCAGGAAGTCATCGAGGAATACAAAAAGGACAAAGAGGTAAGTGAAGAACAATAGGCATAATTTAGAGCATGTTTGGCTAGGGTTAAAAAGTTTACTAATAAGTAAATTTTGAAATAAAGAATTTCTTTATTGATATAATTGGAAATAAGTTACTTATTTTGATATTCAGTAAAAGTTAATTTCAAAGTAAATAACAACTCTTACTTAAAAGTAAGAAAAAACAAACATATCAAACAATGTTTAGAAACAAAAACTTGGTTAAATGAAACTTTTATTTTCTGTTAAGCTTAGCCAAATATGCTCTAAAAAGAGATAACACAATAAACAGTATCGACTTACATATAGAGCTTCAAAAAGAAGGGGATCGATTTGACCAGCTAAGATAGTAGGTGCTACACCACAGTATCTGTTGTTAAATTAGTAAGGAAATGTAGAATTCATTTGTAATGCCACGAGTGCGCTTCACTAGTATGCTAATAAATACATACAGAAAATTCATTATTATCCACTAATCTATAGAATGTAACAATGGATACATTAATGCCCTCATCCATGTCTTGGTTCCCATAGGTTGAGAAAAATAGTAGATGATTGCAACTAGAATTATGGCTGCAAAGCACGAGATCCAGAGTATTAGTACAGTTAAATTTTTTTAGATGAATTTGTAGAAGCAAAGACTAAGCATGTTCGGGCTAAGCTTATAACGTTTACTAAAGCCTCTGTTTGACAACCATTATTTGGGTAAAATGAAGTTTTGAATAGTGACTTTTGGAGAATGTATGGTTAAAAATGAGTTAAAAGTTTTGGTTTTACGTGCAGAATATTTTATTATGTGAATGTATGATTGAAAATAAGTATGTAGAAAAAAGAATTTTGAAATAATGGTTGTCAAACGTGGGCCAAGTAAATTTACCGAAAAGTAAATAAGTTTATTTCAAAATATGTAGCTTTCGTTTATATGTGAAAGTTGGAAAAAGTTACTTATTTGGCACTAAGATAAGAGTTACATTCAAAATAAGTTAACATAGTTGAAAATGAACTTTTACTTCTTTTGTTTATGCTTGACCAATGTGATCTAAAAGCATTTGTACTACTGAAGGTTGCACGGACAAAGACGTGTATCAGATAGAATACCACATTGACACACCGACACATGATTGTTCAAAAAGTAGGGCATTGACACATTCAAAACATGTTGATTCAAATTCTTTAAAATTTTAAATTCACATATTATCGCTTTATTTATTTTATAGAATATAAGATACATGACATGTTGGACAATTTCCTGTGAGGTGTCTCTAAAGCATCCCTTATAAGCCTGTAATTTTAAAAATATATAAGAAATGGGACAAGGTCCCATGGCTTGTTGGATACATGTCTTCAAGTGTCTGTGGAGTGTTGAGGTCACACACATACACACTGTCTTAGTAGAAGTGTATGTACATCATAGGTACTAGTGATGACAACAAACTGCTTGAAGCAATGGTAGTGATCACTCATAAATGAATAAAATGTAATATGATTTGTAAAACTCCTTTAATTCTGCCAACTGAAGTTGGGGAGACCGAATTGAAATCATGGAGAACAGCTTCTTTACAAATCTTTTTTTTCTCTCTATCCTCTTTTGCTATATGCTTGTTAAGAAAAATAAAATAAAAAATCCAGATCCATTGAACATACCTTGGATCAGAAGGAATGCCAACTCCCCATATGCTGAAAATGGAAGCCCTTTGTGGAGACAGTATGCCAAAGCAATGGTATAACCAACCACCTCAAGTTCAAAGGCCACAACACTTAGTCCCCTGATGCTTTTGTGTTTCAAAATTTTTAGTATCTGAAGAAGAAAAATAAATGAATTAAATGGCAGTTGCTAGACAAATGACACATTTAAACAAAATCATTAGTGTCATACTATGGTTATTTATTTACCATCCAAGTAATTTCTACCATTTTTGGTAGCCATAAGATTTCAATCTTTATTTTATTATGGTGTTATCACTTTCTTATTCGTTAATTGTGATAAGATCCCACAATGCTGGTCTCAAACATAATCAATTGGACAAAGAACTGGCAGTATCAGAAAAGCCAAACGTTATCATGGGTGAAAAAGAAAAATTCCCCGAGACACTCCTGAAGTCCCAATAATTATTATCAGATTTTGGTTTCTCCAACTATAAACATGCTTAGAGATAAAATTGAAGATCTAGAAATTCAAGTTTAACATGGGAAATTGTTTGCTAATGATTCAGTAACTCCATCACTAATATTAAAGAAACAATATTAATTTTCAATAACTCCATACATTAACTTTCAATTGTTGAGTTATAGTTCACCCTACTGAATATGAAAATAAAATCAATGATTTAAAAGCTAAATCTTCTTCTATGAAAGGGGGCATTATGAAACTGCTAAAAATTATTTGAATAGTTATCTTCAATTACTCCAAGATTTACACTTTAATCGCACACAACACAAGTAAATCACTAAAAGTATACCGTCAACAATAAAACCCATGTCAAAGACCCAAACTTTCTAAATTTTCGACAAGAAAGCCATTACACATTGAAAAATATTTACAAGATTGATTTTTGTGAAAAAGGAAAATATTTACCTGAGGGAGTTTGACAGTGGTGGAGGCGGCGACGATGCAGTAACCAAGAAGCTTTGATATCAACGGAAGCAAACAGTCCTTTTCTGGAAAATCACCTCTGCTCAGTGACCCCAACGCACAGCTAAAATCCATTCCAAGAAATTTCATCTCAACCATTCTATTCGATGCTGTAAACAAGAGGCGTTGGGGTGTTGGAACTTGGATTTGATTTGATCACCAAAGAGCAGAAGAAAAGAATAAACGAGAAAATTGCATTTTTAAGTCCGGAGGTTTCATGAATACAGTTAATACCATCTCTCTTTGTAATTAAGTCGTCGTTATCCCTAACTTGCACCATCTTACACTTTCATCCACAACTTTTTTTAAATAGTGATACGATGAGAAATGTGGTTAAAAAGTAAAGAAAAATTATTGATATAATGAAAAATATTATTTTATTGAAAAATATGTAGTAGAGTTTTGAAAGTAGAGATGGCAGCAAGGTGAGTTTGAAGCGGTGCACCCCCCGCCACTCCCCACCCTGCCAACCCATCGAGGCAAGTTTGGGGCGGTTTCTATTTGAAAGAATGTATTTTTTTTTAAAAAAAAAAATGTGTGTCAAACANAGAATGAGAATGAAAAAAATAATGTGGAACAAACAGGGGCTTAATAAGTATTGAAGTCCTCAACATTTATTTTTTAACGAAATGTTATCTCTATGGACAATTTCGTAAAATAAGTCTATGAAGTGCCACCTAACCCCATTTATGAACCCAGCCAAAAAACCTTCCCATTGAAGTTTAAGACTATCACCCTTACTGACATTCAAACAAAGAAGAATTTGGGTATGTGCTTTAGGTTTGATGAAAAGTATACTCCAGGCCATATCTGTAAAAACAGGATGTTGAACTTTATGCTAGTAGATAAGGACAAGGTGATGGAGCCAGATGGAGAAGGAAAATGTAAATTAGAAATCTGTGCAGATGAGGAAGCCATGGAGATTTCCATCAATACTATTTCTTGGAGCCTAAGACCATTAGAATATCAGGGCAGGTGAAGAAGAGAAGGGTATCTATCCTCATTGACAGTGGTAGCACTCACAGCTCTATTGATGAAAAGTTGATATAGGAGCTGAAATATAAAGTGGATGCCACTCAACCTGTGACAATAACTATGGCCAATAGGGATAAACAGAACAGCAATGCTATGTGTAATCCACTCATTTGGACCATACAGGGATTGAAGTGTTAATTCTAGTTGAGAGTATCGAGGTTAGGAAGAAGTGACATGGTGTTAAGTGTTAGCTGATTAAGCCAATTCAACTCAGTGGTCTTTGATTTCAAATAGAGCAGCATCAAATTCTATTCTTAAAGGAATAGAAGTGGAATTGAAGAGTGAATTGGAAAAGGAGGACTACCTAATGGTAAAATGGAAACAAATGAGTCAATCCTATAGGATTATGGCACAAATCTACTCTGTGATTGAAGAGGAAAAGGAAGCAACTCCCAAGGCCATTCAGGGTATTATTGATTACTACCCAAAGGTATTCATTGAACCAAAGGGAATGTCACCTTCTAGATTCAATGATCATAAAGTCCCATTAGAGGAGAGAGCTCAACCTTTCAAAAGACCATACAGGTGCCCTTACATACAGAAAACTGAATTACAGAATATGGTGAAAGATATGCTTGAACCTGGAATTATCCAATAGAGCAACAATCCTTATGCCTCGCCTGTATTACTGGTTAAAAAGAAAGATTGAACATGGAGGTTATGTGTGGATTATAGGCAACTAAAAAGCTTCACAATTAAAGATAAATATTATATGCCATTGATTGATGAACTACATGGGGTCCACGTGGTTTTCTAAGATTAACATGAGGACTGGGTATCATCAGATCAGGGTGGCTGAAACTGATATACATACAACATTTAAGACACGCCAAGGCCTAAAGGAGTTCAAGGTCATGCGATTTGGACTCCCTAATGCCCCCGCCACATTCCAGTGTTTGATTAATGGAGTTTTCAAGGAGTATTTGAAGAAGTTTGTACTAATTTTCCATGATGACATATTGGTCTATAGTCCTAACCTGGAGACTCACCGTAAACACTTATCCAAGGTATTAGAAATGTTGAAGGAAAAAAATTTGTATGCCAAATAGAGTAAATGCTCATTTGACCAATCTAGAATGAAATATTTAGGCTATATCATTTCAGATACATGAGTAGCAACAGACCTAACTAAGATAAGTGTATGCAACAATGGCTCAAACCTAGTAATATCAAGCAATTGACGGGGTTCATAGGCTTAATAGGATATTATAGTAAGTTTGTAAAGGGGTATGGAGTACTTGCAAAATCCCTGACTGATCTATTAAAAAATGATAGCTTCAAGTAGGAAGAAGATTGCATTCCCGAGGTTGAAATCAGTAATATGCAGTACATCGGTCCTAGCATTACCAGATTTTAATCAACCATTCACCATTAAGACTGATGCTTGTCATGGAAGTATGGGAGAAGTTTTAATGCAAAACAGAAAGGTAATTGTATACTTCAGTAAAGAGATTTGCAAGGACAAATTAGGGATATCCATCTATGAGAAAGAGTTACTAGCTCTAGTTACTATAGTGGAAAAGTGGAAACACTATCTAGAAGGGCATCATTTCATCATCAAGACAGATCATCAATCCCTAAAGTATCTGCTAGAACAAAGGATAACTACACCTATCCAACAAAAGTGGTTAACTAATCTACTTGGGCTCAATTATGAGATACAATACAAGAAAAAAGTGGACAATGTTGTAGCTGATGCATTCTCAAAGAGGGACAAACCAACTACATAGTTAATGGCCATTTATAGTGTGATTTCTACTTAGATACAGGAGGTAATAGACAGCTACAAGAATGATGAATTGGCTGCACAACAAAATGAAGGGTTGTTGATTAATCTAGAGGGTAATTTTTTAACAATGGGATACTCAAGTGTAGAAGGAGGCTATATATTGGATCCGAAGGACAGATAAGAGAGAAACTAATTCAAAACATACATTCATCTTAGAATGGAGGCCATTCAGGGATTTAAGACAGTGTATTCAAAGGATGACGATTTGTAGAATGCCCCTCAATATTAAAATTAGTCATAACACAAGATAGTGAAATCTTAAAAATGTGCACCTAGGCTCTGATACCAATTGATAACCCAAGAATAACTAACCAAGAGGGGGGTGAATTGGTTTTTGAAACTTTTTCAACACTTAGTCTCAACAATTCAATACACAAAGATATAAATGCAAAGTATAATA
>CAIGRO010304930.1:0-18163 GCA_903798355.1 Fraxinus baroniana | reverse complement strand
GGAAAACAATTCTGGTGCAAATAGAGGTCTCTAGCAGTTGAGGCAAAGGAAGAACAAATTGTTTAGGCTAGGGTTAAAGTAGAGCCCATATAGAAGTTGGGGGTTTGTCGTATAAATAAAGGAAGAACAAAGCTTATCAAAAGACAAGTCTCAAGCAGCAAGTTCCAAAAAAAATAAAGGAGGCCAGTAAAAACCAGAGTTTTTGAGATCTTGTGATGAGTTCTATCCCATATTTTTTGATCGTCAACTCATATTTGATTCGACCACATTTTATTGGAATTGAGAGAATAATCCAAATGAATCTGAATTCTATAAGCTAGCTAGAGTCCGAATGACGGGCTAAAACAAAAATGCAGATGCAGAACCTTTTCTCCATTTTGGAAGACGCGACGCAGGTTTCCAACGTGGGGGTTGGCACCACGAAGAACTCAAGAGATTTGACCCAGTGACTAAATCAAAACAAAATGAAAATTTCAATAGCAAATTAGGGATAATGGTATTTTGGAAGAATGTGTTGTTGAAAAATAAGGAAAAATTATTAATATGATGTAAAATATTATTTTCTTGAAGAATGTGATTGAAAATGAATAGGAGAATGAGAATGAAAACTTTAATGTGTACCAAACAATGGCTTAATTTATTTAACCATTTAGTTATCATCAATATGTACATATACATTTGATATATTCATATCACATATGTACTTTCATTAATATATGAATTTCCTATTATTAATTTTCAATTAATTAACATTAACATTCACGTTCATTTAATTAAGGTTCATCTTCATTTATGCATTCCAATTTTATTAATTCTAATTATAAGTTAATTAGAATTTTGTATTCAAAAAAACATTTTATTATTCACATTCATGTATTCTAATTAACATTAAATTTTACTTAATTGGAATTAAATATCACATAAAGTCAGAATTCATTTTTTAGAAGATTTTAGCCCTACCATAATTCAATTATTTCAATAATATCTTACTTTTCATTTTTAAATATGTATTTAGCTCTTGTTTGAACCTCATTTTTGGGGGAAAAAAATACATTTTGAATAGTGTTTTGTTTGATATTGTGTGATTAAAAAATAAGAAAAACTTTTTGATTTATATGTAATATTATTTTATAAAAGAATGTGTACTCGAAAATGAGTTTTGAAAAAAATGGATTTTTGAAAAAATGGGGGCCAAACATTGGTTTAATTTTAATCATTTAGTTACCATTAATGTACATGTACATTTGATAAATTCATTTCACTTACATACTTTCATTAATATATGAGTTCTCTATTATTAACTCTCAATTAATTAATATTCACATTCATTTAATTAATATTCATCTTCATTTATACATTTTTAATTATAAGTTAATTAGAATTACATTGAAGAATGCATTTCATTATTCACATATACGTATGCTAATTAACTTCAAATTCTACTTTATCAAAAATTAAATAAATAATTTAACATTCACTGTCACGTATACATTTCCTGATATTAATTTTAAATTAATTAATATTCACACATATTCAAGTATTACTTTTATAGCACCTATAAATCTTTTTATAATAAAATGCAACGTACGTTTCAACGTTGACTAGTATAAGGAATGATTAATAGCAGAAAACCCCATTAGAAACGTTTACATTTGCGATACACTCCATACCAATTAGAAATAGCAGGAAATCCACTACTTGAAGCTTTTTGTACGAAAAATCCTCATATCGTCCTGTTAAAAACAGTAAAAATGTAAAAAAAAAGAAGAAGTAATAATTGCAATTTTAGTATCCAAACTTTTTATTCTTTTACAAATTATACCCAAATTTTTTATGTACTACCCACAATCTCAAATCTTTAAAACTTTATGTTTCATCCCATCCCACTTCATCTTCTTTCCAAAACTTTATTATTTTATTTAATCTCTTCCAAAACCCTCCTAAATCCATCACCCCAAATTCCTCGTTTCTTCTTCTCGTTCCAAGGATTATAAGAAATATCCACTCCCCACAAACCAGTTTTGAGTTGCAATTCTATGAGGAATATCATGAGTTATTGAATTCTGCCATGGCAGCATTCCCATATTAGCCTTTCCTTTCCCTCGTCATTAGTTTCACATAATTCACTTCTTTTATAGGTTCTCATTCAATTGAAGTGTCCATTTTTGTTGTTGGAATAGATTGCAGAACCTTTTTTTCGATCATGCTGAGAAGAAATGCGACGTCCTTCGCCGTAAGGTAGTAGCCGTGGCAACTCTTAAGGCGAATTATGGTGTTTTGCCTTCGATGAATTCAAATGTCCACCGTACCTTGTGTGAAGCACCGTACTTGTGTGTGAGGACCTATTTTGGGAATGAGAAGAAGAAATGATGAATTTGAGGTGTATGGTTTATAAAGGTTTTGAATTGAATTAAATAAAAGAATAAAGTTTTAGGAAAGAAGATGAAGTTGGGTGAGGTGGAAAATAAAGTTTTAAAGATTTGAGATTGTGGGTGATACATAAAAAAATTAGGTATGATTTGCAAAATAATAAAAAGTTTGAATACTAAAATTGTAAATATTTCTTTTTAATTTTGACATTTTTATTGTTTTTAATGGAAAATTTGACAACAGATATGTTTTTCACACAAAAGGTTTCAATAGAGGAATTTTCTATGATTTTCAATAGGTATGGAGTATATCACAAATGTAAACGTTTTTAGTGGGTTTCCTGCTATTAATCCATATAAAGAAGTAACTAACCTTTTTTTTTTTTTTTGTTTTTTGCAATAATACGATTGTTTACTCTGGTTTACGTTTAATAAGTATTTGTAAAATTTACCCACAATTTGGTGCTCTCTGATTATTGGAACACTAGATAAATTTTCTTAGTTATTCCAATAATTGTTCAGAAGGTCCAACAAAAATTCAAAGTGGTAAAAATTAAAATTTAGATTTTTATTTAAGTCAGAATTAACAATTAATTTAACCATACATTTATGAGATTCAAAAAATTTCAACCACATATTTCATCAACTTTTTTTTAATCAAAATTTACTAAAAATCTGATTTTATTCCCTATAAAAAAGGGGCATAATAATATTTAGGTCTTTTGTGACATATATTAAAATCAGATTTTTAGTAGATTTTGATATAAAAAAAATGATGAAATGTGTGGTTGAAAAGTTGTGAGTTTCATGAAATGTGTTATCGAAATTAATTGTCGACTTTAGTTTAAATTAAATTTTGGATTGTAAACTATACCAAATAGGAAATTAATTTATTTGCTCTATTTTATTTGCTCTATTTCGTCTCAGCCCAAATTTTTAACCAACAAAAAATAAATGAGACAAATTGTAGTAATTACGTGTTTCTCTAACATAAATGCGTGTAAAGCTTACTTCTAACCTTTAAAAAAAAAATTAAAAAAATCCAATAATATTTGAATGTGTAAATATATTTTCTCATATAAAAAAAGGTGTTACTTAGCCTATCTTTGAATTTCATTCTTTAAAAATTCATTTTTTTCAAAATCATTTTTAACTATACATTCTCCCAATAAAATAATTTTATANTGAATTTCATTCTTTAAAAATTCATTTTTTTCAAAATCATTTTTAACTATACATTCTCCCAATAAAATAATTTTATATGTAAATGCAATTTTTCCCATTTTTAATTACACATTCTACAAATTGAAACTTTTGAATCAATTGGAACTACACAAGGAAGTTGGCGGTCGAGATTTCAATGGATGTTTAGAAAAATGTTGGATTAATCGACCAGGCTTCCTATGTCGAGAGAATCACTATTACAAAATATAGCTTATGGCGGCAACATGCTTGATCTCGCTTATGAGATCAAATCAATACGTTCTGAAAAAAATATTTGAATATCAATCTTAACGATCTCAAACCAATTCCCAAAGTAACAAACATTCTAATTGGATTAGATTAATATTTTGAATAGTGAGCTTTTGGAGAAAGTGCAGTTAAAAAGTAAAGAAAATTTTTACATGCAAAATATTTTGTTGTATGAATTTATGATTGAAAATAAGTATTGATATCTCGAACTGGATGCTTGAATCACACGCGAACAGATCTTCGGTACCAAAAATAAAGGCGTCGATGTGTGTCATTCGTCGCCCATTTGATGCTTAAGAGAGAATTTATGCGAAAGTAGTATGCTGGGAATTGTGTAAAAAAGCGTACTTGAACAGTGAACCTTGCTTTTGTATTTATAAATGTTGGTGATAGAGTCTTGAAAGGATTCAAACACATGTAATCCTTATCCTCATCATAAAAGGTGTTTGTGTCATATTCAAAGTGTTCTGTTTGAGTTTAAACCAAACTGTGGAAGGTAAGTAGTTTGGATAAGAGTGAAAGTCATGGAGAGTTATAATCAAAATAGGATTAGTGTTTCTAGAAGGTGCGAGATAAGGTCAAGGAGACTGCACAAAAGCTCATGTAGCCCAACCTCAACAAGTATCCCGACCAAGACAGAACCCGACATTGGAGCTAGCATAATTAGGGCAGGTTAAGTTCGGGACAAGTAGCTCGACCTCGGGGCTATCGATATTTTTCGCATCACAGCCCCCGTGCATCCAGGTTGCAGTTAAAAGTTACGTGCTCAAGAGGTGAAGTGATATGCAAAGAGGTACATTGCCCAATTTTAATGTTAGCTCGATGTTTTGTCTTGCATTTCGTTGTGAATTATGTTTGTTCTTTTAAAACATACCGAGCTCGAGGTCGAGTTGTAACTTTGATAATCGAAGCTCGGGTTCTTGTTCGATATGTAATCTATATGTAGTTTGAGCATTTTACTTGACTAGTTTTTTAGCCAACAAGTTCGAGTTCTTGTTCAATGTGTAGCTTGAGCATTTTACTTGACCAGATTTTTGGCTAACAAGGTCGAGTTCTTGTTCGATATGTAATCTAGCTGTAGCCTGAGCATTTTACTTGACCAGTTTTATGACCAACAAGCTCGAGTTCTTTCTTCAATATGTAATCTATATGTAGCTCAAGCATTTTACTTGACTAGTATTTTAGCTAACAAGCTCGAATTTTTTTCGATGTGTAGCTCGACTTGACCAATTTTTGGCCAACAAGCTAGAGTTCTTTGTTCAATATGTAGCTCGAGCTTTTTTCTTACTCGAATATCAAAGCTTATTTACGGATGGTGAGCACCATCTCGAGCTCGAGCTCGACCTCATCATAATTTGATATTGGGAAATATTAAGGTCGGGTCATAAAGACCTCGAGCAGTAGAGTGAGTGTGCACATCCTCATGCTAGGTAGGTTGGTTAGTTGCATACGCTGAGAACGACCTTATGCTAACTAGATGTATTAGCTGCATGCGCAGAGCACGACCTTATGCTAAGTAGAAGTATTAGTTGCATGTGCGGATCATGACCTTACGCTAAGTAGAAGTATTAGCTGCATGCGCAGAACACGACCTTACACTAAGTAGAAGTAAACGCTAATAGAGTTGTTCGAGGCAAGTTTTTATTTGTTAAAATGTTTGTAAAATAACGTAAATGTACGTGGGCTCGTACGCCTTTGAAAGGAAAACAACCTAAGGGCATACATACCTGAGATCAAACTACCTAAACTAAGTAACCTAGATACCTGGGGGCATAGCAGGCTATTTGTAATAAATTTTGAGGGTGTCAGCATTTCAAGGCCTTGAGACAGGTCTCCTCGAGGTGGTTATCTCGTCGTATTCCTTCACTCAAGGATATTTAAACCAGCTGCTATCCCATGTTGAACGATCTTGACAATTTCATTGGAATCCATAATGACTGATCTCGAGCCCGAGGTCGTGCGAGATACACTTGAGGTTCTGACATCACCAGTGCCTAGAACTTGAGGAGGAGCTCGGGTTCGAGCGTCTACCATTAAACCATCCTGCGATGCTAGTACTGGATGCGAATTACTTTGACTCAACAACTGAGTTAATGTGGTAACTTGCTGGCGAAGCTTCAGTAGTAACGACGGATAGTTGGGATATTGGTATTTTTGATGATTCTTCTTAAGGGTTGGAGGGTCTTCAACTGGTGGATGTGGAACAAATGAGCTTGCCATAGGAAGACTTGAATGAGGGTCTTCTGGTAGCGCTTCCCACATACGGCGCCCGCCAGTGATGCTACCAAAAACCTATACTTGCTTGATCTCGAATTGGATGCTTGAATCACACGCAAATAGATCTTCAGTACCTGAAACAATGGCGTCGAGATGTGTCCTCTTCGCTCATCCGATACTTAAGTCAGAGAGAGAATTTATGTGAAAGACGTATCCTGGAAATTGTGTACAAAAGCGTACCCGGATAGTGAACCTTGGAACTAGCATAATTGGGGTAGATTGAGTTCAGGACAAGTAACTCGAGCTCGGGCTATCGATATTTTTCCGCATCAAGTATATAGAAAAAATATTTTTAATTTAAAGGCTATCAAACATGGGCTTATTTTTAATAAACTATGTTAATGGATATACTTATCTATCTAATTATAAGCAAATATTTTTAGCTTAGCCAAACATGGTAAATATGAGGAAACAAATGGCACGGCACTGTCGTCCCCAAACCCCTCTTGGAGTATGTACTACCAATACCCTTACTCTCTCACCCACATAATTTCATTCACACACATATTTTATCTCTCTATATTGATCAATAAGCAATAAAACCATACATACACCTACACATATAGAGATAGAGAACATATATATATATATATATAGAAATTAATCAACTAGACCACCCTAGAAAACCTAACAATGAAACACAACCACCACCAAAACCTGCCGTCGTCCCCCGCTGAAGCCGCCGTGTCTTCCTGCGATGCCACCCCAATGACGTCATCATTGACGTGTTCATCATTGCACCACCAATCCCCTCCTCCTGAGAAGCCTTCCGTGGCGGTCGAGGATCCGTCGAGGGATGTTGCGTCCACCTCCGCCATCGCCACGACGGCGTCTGCGGAGTCGGTGGTGGTGGAGGGGCGTGGGGACTATTCTGCTATTTGCAAGTGGACCGTCGCCAGTTTCCCGAGGATCAAGTCGCGCGCCTTATGGAGCAAGTACTTTGAGGTCGGCGGCTACGATTGCCGTTTGTTAATTTACCCCAAGGGCGACTCGCAGGCGCTGCCTGGATATCTTTCCATTTACCTTCAAATCATGGACCCCCGCAACACCGCCTCTTCTAAGTGGGATTGCTTCGCCAGCTACCGCCTCGCCATTGACAATCCCTCGGACCCCTCAAAGTCCGTGCACCGTGACAGTTGGCACCGGTTCTCCTCCAAGAAGAAGTCTCACGGCTGGTGCGATTTTGCCTCCCTTAACTCCCTCTTAGACCCTAAGCTTGGCTTCCTGCATTCCTCGAATGATTGCATTGTCATTACTGCAGATATCTTAATCCTCCACGAGTCATTTTCCTTTTCCCGTGATAATTATGATTTGCAGTCGAATAACGTGTCAAATATGGGTGGGAGTGGGGTTGTGGGGCCAGTTGTAGGGGATGTTTTGAGTGGGAAATTTACTTGGAGAGTGCATAATTTTAGTTTGTTTAAGGAGATGATTAAGACACAAAAAATAATGAGCCCTGTTTTCCCCGCAGGGGAGTGTAATTTGCGAATTAGTGTTTATCAGAGTGTAGTCAATGGAGTGGAGTATTTGTCCATGTGTTTGGAGAGTAAAGATACAGAGAAGAATGCAATGGCGTTGGATAGGAGTTGCTGGTGTTTATTTAGGATGTCAGTGTTGAATCAGAAGCCAGGTAATGGGTCGAATCATGTGCACAGGGATAGCTATGGACGGTTTGCTGCAGATAATAAGACTGGGGATAACACGAGTTTGGGGTGGAATGACTATATGAAGATGGCTGATTTCATGGGGTCCAACTCAGGGTTTTTGTTGGAAGATACTGCGGTTTTTAGCACATCATTCCATGTGATTAAGGAGTTGAGTAGCTTCTCGAAGAGTGGTTCATTACTTGGTGGGAGGAATGGGGGGAATGTGAGGAAAACAGATGTGCATATGGGGAAGTTTACATGGAGAATTGAAAATTTTACACGGTTGAAGGACCTTTTGAAGAAGAGGAAGATAACGGGGCTTTGCATTAAGAGCAGAAGGTTTCAGATTGGGAATCGGGATTGTAGGCTTATTGTTTACCCCAGAGGTATGTAGTATTACTTTACTATGGAGGGAATGCCTGTTGTGTATTTGTTCTTATTTTATTTTATTAAATTTGAAGGTTCAGACTATATGGTAGTGGCATCTGAAGCTTCTTTATTGTTCTTATATTGATGTGAAAATATCGTAGTGTTATTTATCTGTCAGCATTTGTCATTCTTGTACTCTTGTGTTTGACCCCCACACGGCATTCTAGCCGAAGGGGCGTGGTAATGAGTAAAGGCTTGTTTGCTGTCATGTCCTGCTGTTGGAATTGTTGAGCCAGTTGTAGAGCCTATGCACCTGTTTGGTACACATTAAAATTTTCATTTTCATTCTTCTATTCATTTTTAACCACACATTCTTCAATAAAATAATACTTTCCTTCACATCAATAACTTTTCATTTTTTTTCAACCACACATTCTCCATCAATGTACTATTCCAGAATACGTTTTTCTAAAATAATGTGGGTCAAACACACCCTATATGCGATTTGTTTATGTGCGGAAAAGTGGAGTAATGAATCGACAGAGGCCTATTACTCATGCTCTGATTGGGAAGGAAAAAGCTTGTCTTATATGTGTTGCTCATGCATCTAGACTTGAGTCCTAGTAGAACTTGCAGCCTGAAATTCACGTTGTTTGTTATTCTTAAGATGATCTATATACCCTCTTGACATTATGAGCAGAATGATTTAACAAGTAAATGGATCCATAATATACATCTATTGTTAAATGACATTGTCTTGCTAACAAATTTCAGTTTCCTATGTATCGTCATCGCATTTGAGACTTGAACATATGTTTGTATGGTCACATATGGATTAAACTAAAAGCATGTTTAGAAAGTGTCTAGGTAAGGTATACGAATAAAAAGCCTATTTGACATTGTTGACAATGAAACTTACCAAAGAGATTCGTTTCTCAACGAACTTTGGCTTGTCCAAAAATACAGCAGGTCATTCACCATGTATAAACATTTTAAATTATAAATGGATAGAAATGAGCCGTTGATTAGTGGGTAGTATTTATGGGTCCTCAAAATGTGTGGATAAAAAGTGACTTGTTTTTATAAACGGTTTATAAAGATGAGCCAAACATAGGCTAAGTGGCATAATGGACATACGGACTGATGAGGCTAGTAGGTTCAACTATTTGATAAATGAAAAGGGACGTTACTTGTTTATAGAGCTTAACTGAGATACCTTACATCCTAATTGTGCTGTTGAGATGATGAACGTAACATTTATGCTTCATGGTATCAGGGCAGTCTCAACCTCCATGCCACCTTTCAGTATTTCTTGAAGTCACAGATTCACGAATTGCTAATGGTGATTGGAGTTGTTTTGTGAGCCATCGTCTATCTGTAGTGAACCAAAGGATGGAGGACAAGTCGGTCACAAAGGAATCTCAGAATCGATATTCCAAGGCTGCCAAAGACTGGGGTTGGCGCGAGTTCGTGACACTCACAAGTCTCTTTGATCAAGACTCTGGATATTTAGTCCAGGACACTGTTGTCTTCTCTGCTGAGGTTCTTATACTGAAGGAGACTTCCATAATGCAGGACTTCACTGATCAGAAAATTGAGTCAGGAAATATCAGTTCTCAGTCAGAGACTATTGGGAAAAGGAGTTCATTCACATGGAAGGTTGAGAACTTCTTGTCCTTCAAGGAAATAATGGAAACAAGGAAAATATTTAGTAAGTTCTTTCAAGCTGGTGGATGTGAGCTTCGGATTGGTGGGTGGCATTTCCTTGATCTTGCCTTTTTAACATTGAAACTTTTGTAGCTTTTCTTGGTGTTCATTTGGATAACTGATTTTGAGTTTTTCATCAACGCCACCTTTGGTCTTGCAGGAGTTTATGAGTCCTTTGACACCATATGCATATACTTGGAGAGTGACCAATCAGCTAGCTGTGATCCCGAGAAGAATTTTTGGGTCAAATACAGAATGGCTATAGTGAATCAAAAAACTCCATCTAAAACTGTTTGGAAGGAGTCTTCTATATGCACTAAGACATGGAACAATTCTGTTCTCCAATTCATGAAGGTGTCTGATATGTTGGAATCTGATGCTGGATTTCTTGTACGTGATACAGTTGTATTTGTTTGCGAGATCCTGGACTGCTGTCCGTGGTTTGAGTTTGCAGACCTAGAGGTTAGCAATTCACCTATTTAGCATCATAATCTGCTACCTCCCCCTTACCCCCTAGGAAGAAAAAGAAAAATTGTTCCGAGTGCTCTACTGTTACATTCAGTGCTGTCCAATTTATTCTACAATAGGATCTTAGCTAACAAAGTAAGAAAACCCACGCTTATAGAGATTTCCCAGGGAAGGTTTTGAAAGGCAAATGTTTTTTGTGTCTCTTCTTTTCACGCAACAGAACTGTACATTTTTACCTTTAATTTCAGAAGATAAATCATAGATCTTAATGGAAGGAGATAATGGCACAGATGCTTTGGCTTAGATGAGTTGCCGAAATCCTCTTGAACAATTGCTTTCTACCACTTCAACAATGCCACGTTGCATATAATATACATGCCATAATTCCACTTTTCTTTGGACACCATGTTGGACGGAATTGTAGCACCAACATACCTACAAGAGAGAAAAATATTATTAGGTCCACATATTTGGTTTCTCTTTCATTTGTTATTTTTTGTTCTGTAGGGAAATAAATATCTGTAGACTGCAATTGATTTAATAATTACTGCCTGAATAATTGTGAATTCAACAAATGCATTCCTTACGCTTTGAATTATGATTTTTAATCAGAAAAGAAACAGAACACTACCTCTTGAATCAACTATTAGTATATGATTCTGTTGCTTCATTTGCCTCCTTATATACTGGTAGCTGGAACAATTTATATATGTTTGTGTTTGCTCTGGTGCTCATGTGAGGATGGGAGATAGGGAATGAACACATTGCTATCTGTGTGTAATTGTTAAAACAAGTGCACTTTCTTGTATCCTATTGTCATACAAGTCGTTGGATCTTTTCTAAAATGATCTTGGTAAAAAAATTGAAGTTTGTGTCAGATGATTCCATGTGCTGTGTGGAAATGTTTTTCTGCTTTCACTGAACCCAAGAAATTTCATTTGATTCTTTCATTAATGCTTATATTAGTTAATTGTCGATTCGTAAACCTTCAATTTGGGATCTTTAACTGTGCCTATTCTGATATTTGCATTTTTAATTTATTAGCTGCAACAATGCCTTCAAAATTTTGTAGAAAATTTATACACACAAGTTTAAGCAAGATTTCTTGAATGAACCTAAAATGACCTCGTTGAGCTCCCAGCTGCCCATTAGCCTTTGTACTTGTCACATCTTCATCTTTGACTTTGAGCACTGTATGAAGTTTTGAGACCATTTAAATCATTGGCATCTTTAAAACGATAATAATATTTAGAAGTTTTTTATGACTGTTAACATTCTATTTTAGAAGGTAACATCTCTTAAGAAAACTTATCATATTCCCTTAACTGGCATTAGCAGTGCATATATTGATGCAAAATTCTGAAATTAGTGCCATTTCATAGTATTCTTGCTAACGATATTACCCCAAGTGCCCCGTATTTCTAACTTCTATTCATGTTTCCATATTAATCTCAATGTACTGGTGTTATATCCTGGACTTCCTTTCGTCAGGTTTTGGCTTCTGAAGATGACCAAGATGCTCCAACAACTGACCCAGATGAACTCATTGATTCTGATGATAGTGAAGGAATAAGTGGAGATGAGGAAGACATCTTCAGAAATCTTCTTTCTAGAGCAGGGTTTCACCTTACTTACGGAGATAATTCTTCTCAGCTGCAGGTCACATTGAGAGAGAAACTTCTCATGGATGCTGCTGGTTTTTTGACTGGTCTGCGTGTTTATCTCGATGATCCTGCAAAAGTTAAACGTTTACTTCTTCCTACAAAGATATCTGGAACTAATGATGGGAAGAAGATTAATAAGAATGACGAGTCTTCTCCCAGCCTGATGAATTTGCTAATGGGAGTAAAAGTTTTGCAACAAGCAATTATTGATTTACTTCTAGATATAATGGTTGAATGTTGCCAACCCTCGGAAGGAAGATCAAATGATGATTCTTCAGATGTGAGCTCCAAACCATACCCAGATGGCAGTGGAACAATTAGTCCTCTGGAAAGTGGTAGAGATGATGGAACTACAGAATCTGCCCAGCTTCCTGCACTTGAGAGATTAGATTCAGGAATCGATGAAACCATAAATGCATCTGCTGTACAAAGCTCAGATGTTAATGGACCTAATATATCCACTAAAGCAGATCCTGGACAGCCTACTTGTCCACCGGAAACATCTGCTACAGATTCTTTTGAAAATCCTTCCTTGCAGTCCAAGGTATGAAGCTATATTATCTTTACTAATGAAGTTCTTGGTTACTTGTTATAGTATATATTGATGAAATATTCATTTCACGCTAAGTGGCCGGAGCAATCGGAGGAGCTTCTTGGATTGATTGTGAACTCGTTGAGAGCACTAGATGGAGCTGTTCTACAAGGTTGTCCAGAACCAAAAAGAAGGCCACAATCTGCACAAAAGATTTCTCTTGTATTGGATAAAGCTCCAAAGCATCTACAACCAGACCTAGTTGCTTTGGTTCCTAAATTAGTTGAGCATTCAGAACATCCACTTGCTGCTTCATCACTTTTAGATCGTCTTCAGAAGCCAGATGCAGAACCTGCACTGCGTTTGCCTGTAAGGGAATCTGGGACTGCAAACTGCATTTTTGTTGCTTTTAAATGACTTTAAGATCATAGATGGCACCCATATAATGTCATCTTGGTTTGAGTAGTTTCACTTCTTAAGTTCAGCTTTGGCTCTTTTTATTCTTTAGGTTTTTGGGGCACTTAGTCAGTTGGAGTGTAGCAGCGAAGTTTGGGAACGTGTTCTTTTTCAGTCATTAGAGCTTTTGGCTGATTCTAATGACGAACCTCTTGCGGCAACAGTGGACTTTATATTCAAAGCTGCATTGCACTGCCAACATCTTCCTGAAGCAGTATGCATGAAAATTTAATGGGAGCCATATCTATTTTCATAGCCTGATTTCTTTTTCTGCCTGCTTCCTTTGAGCACGTCGTTAACTTTTGTTTGTCTTCGTTGCAGGTACGGTCTGTTCGAGACAGGCTAAAATATTTAGGCATTGAAATCTCTCCATGTGTCTTAGATTATTTGATTGGAACTGTAAATAGTTGTGCAGATATTGCCGAAGCTATTCTTCGAGATATTGATAGTGATGATGATTTTGGTGATATTCCTTCCCCAATCCCATGTGGACTTTTTGTATTTGGTGAAAGTGGGTGTAGTTCTGAAAGACTTCATATAGTGGAAGAGCAAGCTTTCCGTGCTAGACATCATTTTACTGACATTTATATCCTAATTGAGATGTTGTCTATCCCTTGCCTAGCTGTTGAAGCCTCCCAAACTTTTGAGAGAGCTGTAGCACGTGGAGCTTTTGTTCCCCAGTCTGTAGCGATGGTCTTGGAAAGACGCCTTACTCGGTGTTTGAATTTGAATACACAATATATCGCTGAAAGTTCTCAGCAACCGGATCTAGTTGTAGAGGGAGAAGCCCTTGAGCAACTGACGGCGCAACGAGATGATTTCACCACGGTTCTTGGCCTTGTGGAGACATTAGCACTCTCTAGGGACTTGTGTGTTAAAGGATTTGTAAAGGTGCTGTACCCTATGTTGTTCAAATGGTATGCTGACGAGTCTTACAGATTTAGAATGCTAAAGAGACTTGTCAATCGTGCTACAAGTACTACAGATAGTAGTCGTGAAATAGACTTAGATTTGGAGATTTTGGTGATCTTGGTGTGTGAGGAACAAGAAATAGTTAGACCAGTGCTGAGCATGATGCGAGAGGTTGCTGAACTTGCAAATGTTGATCGGGCAGCTCTTTGGCATCAATTATGTGCCAGTGAAGATGAGATTCTTCACGTTCGTGATGAAAGAAAAGCTGAAAGCTCAAGTATGTCTAAAGAAAAAGCTATTTTGTCTCAAAGGCTGAGCGAATCGGAGGCTACTACTAGCCGCCTAAAGGTACTTGATATCTCTTTCTCCACCATTGTTTCAAGCATGTGTGTTTGTGTGTGTGTGTGGAAAAGAAAGAAAAACATCACTGCTGCTGATGCTTGAATGGTATTGCAGTCCGAGATGAGGGCTGAGGCAGATCGTTTTGCTCGAGAAAGAAAGGAGCTTTCAGAACAGATACAAGAACTTGAGAATCAACTCGAGTGGGTTCGCTCAGAACGAGCTGACGAAATAACAAAGCTTATGGCAGAGAAGAAATTTTTTCAAGATCGTTTACACGACGCAGAGACACAGCTCTCCCAATTGAAGTCTAGAAAACGTGATGAATTGAAGGTTTGATATTATCATCATCTTGATTTTTTTATGGCCATCATTTTATTTAAAATTTTCTTGAAGAAATCTTTAGAAGATATATTTTACAAGATGGTTCTTATTCGACAACTCCTGCTTTTAGAGAGCTAACACGGGGCAGTGGAAAAGGAAAGTAATTTTGCATGATTTCTTGAATGGGAAATGATGTTTAAACATTGATGGGGCATTTCTCGGAAACCGAGGTGTTTAAATTGAGAAAAAAATTTCTTAAGTGTTTAATGATCTGGGTCTCACATGCTTTCCTGACATTCATAAATGATAATAGAAAAACCAACTTTCATTTTTGCTGGTCCCCTTTTATTGCATTCTTACAAAGGCTCAAGACTTGAGCACTGATGCATATTTTTGATGCTTTGCCTGACAACAAATTTTTTGAATGTCTCAGAGGGTAATGAAGGAGAAGAATGCTTTTGCTGAAAAGTTAAAGAGTTCTGAAGCAGCTCGGAAAATATTTGATGATGAATTGAAACGATTTGCCACAGAAAATGCCACTCGAGAAGAGATTCGGCAATCACTCGAGGATGAAGTTCGTCGGCTGAAACAAACAGTTGGGCAAGCTGAAGGAGATAAGCGCGAGAAAGAGGAACAAGTTGCTCGATGCGAGGCATATATTGATGCGATGGAATCCAAATTGCAAGCCTGCGAGGTTTTTTTCTTTAAACACCTTTTCTTAATTTGCATTTCGATTAGTAGAGCCTCGATCTTCTTTTAGTTATTTTCAATGCTCAACCAACTAGGAGTGTTGCATTCTTATTAATCTCACTTCTGTCTTGCACTCATTTAACTGAGATTCTGAGGAAATATTTTGGGGGGAATAAATAACCTGTCTCAACTTTGGGTTAATTCTATAAACTAAATTTTAACTTGCAAGGAGAGAAGGTTCCTATCAAAAATATCATCTGGTTTTGACACCCCTCTGATGAAGTGGTTTTCTGGATGGATCTATGTCAAACTTGCTACTTAATTTCTCCATAGATTAGATGATAACAATTGATCTAGGGGATGAAATTACTACACTTCAAATTGGCATCTTCACAATGACACTTGCATCAACTCGAAAAGCAGTTAAGTTGTAGTGATACCAGGGACACGCCATCCTTCTAATTTTGTCAAAAAGTTAATTGTCGCTAAAAGTTTCAAACATTTTCTAGAGCTTTATGATTATTAGCCTTTCCTTTTAAAGTGTAAAACTGACATTTGTATGGCAGTTCCTCATCTACTGGTTCTGACATCTCTCTTTTGGCAGCAATACATCCATCATGTCGAGGCTCAGCTTCAGGAAGAAATGTCACGACATGCCCCTCTGTATGGTGCTGGGTTGGAAACTTTATCAATGAAGGAGTTGGAGACATTGTCACGCATTCATGAAGAAGGACTTCGACAGATTCATGCTATCCAACACCATAAAGGAAGTCCAGCTGGCAGTCCTCTTGTAAGTCCCCACAACCTTCCGAGCACGCATGGATTGTACCCTGCTGCTCCGCTTCCAATGACAATTGGATTCCCACCTTCAGCAATCCCTAATGGAGTTGGGGTCCACAGCAATGGGCATGTAAATGGTGCAGGTGGACCCTGGTTCAGTCCTTGAAAATGGGGCTACTTAGCCGTATGGCAAGTTACTACCTATTAACAGCTCGGTAACATTCCAAGATAAAGGGCCCTTAACAATTTTTGAAATTTATTGCATATTGGCTGGTGGGACTGTTGGAATGATTAACGAGAGTGTTCGTGCTGCATGGGTAAGGTACGCATTCTTATGCTACCTGGGCATGTGAGTCCAATAGAACTAACAGTTGCAAATGCCATACTTGAGTTCTTCCTCTCTTAATTGAAATTATCTAGAAAGTTTTGTTTACTCATCTAATTCTTCTTTGCATTTTCTTCCATTATCCAACCCTCTGTGCCCATGTGCGTTGATTCAGAAAGTAGTTTTAGGCTTTTAGGACTTCTATGGAATTGCTTGTCATGGGGCGTGAAGGGTTAAAGAGTAGTCCAGTTTTAATACGTACTAATTTAGTTTGCGCTGAATGCCTCTATAATCTTTCTAATTACATCAATATTTTCTAAACCACACCACATAGTTGAACCGGGGGATGCCTCTTTTTAACTTAAATGTGGAGGGTTAATGATGCTCATGGTACACAGTATTCATGAATTATACTTTATTCAAAAAAAAAAAAAAAAACCTTGGACTAACAAAATTGTTTACGGAGAGGGGCCATGTTGTCGTTTAAAGCTAGTCCTCTAAATCTTTCCATATTGGAGATTTTTCCCTCTGATTCACCTCCGGGATGCTATTAGAAACTTCAAAAATCTTGTAGTGGAAGATTGGGCAGCTCGGGGTGAGCGGTAGAGGCTGGTTAGAAGTTAGATTAGAGTGAGAACAATGGGTGTTGGTTAAATAAATAATAAGAGTAATTTATTGGTAGTAAAATAATAAAGAAAAGTTTCATCGTGAATTAAATAATAGTCGTAACATGATAAATAAATAAAAGAAATCTTAACTAGCCATTGAAATATTGAAAAAGAATATTAAAGTGCAAAAAATATAAGTATTTTCGTCGACAATCGGCGATCAAAGTAACGTTGGTGATGACTGAAAACATCATGGACAACATTTCAGTTGATAATTGTTGGTTGGTGTGCATAAGTATTCATTTAAGGTATTGTTGTTGATAATTTCAACTGAATCACCGATAGATAATACTTTTATTAGGTACTAGGATTATTCTATTGAAGATTGTTTTTCCTATTTAATATTCTTGTAAAAGACCCATTAAATATTTTTTATCGACTCCAAATTGTTCCGAGTCATCTATCCTCTTCTACCCTACCACTCGACTAGGTGGATTTCTCGTCCTTAGTAGGTTTTTGTCTTTTCTTTTCAGAATATATATATATATATATATCATTTTCCATATTGGCCTTTGTGACGACTGACGCGTAAGAAATTTTCAGTTTTTCCACTCCTATTTGAGACTCGCTTGACCTAGTTGCATAAAATCCTACGTCTAAACGGGTTAAAAATGCATTATTATTGCTGCTGTTTCAAATTAATTATTGAACTCAATTTTTATTTCAAGTAATTGAAATTTACTTTCTTTTTTTTTTAATTAAAATTTGACCATTCATTTCATTTTTTCAATTATCAATTCAAAACTTGAAATTTACATTTTTTTTAAAAAAAATTAAAATTTGACCATTCATTTCATTTTTTCAATTATCAATTCAAAATAATGTAAAACTTATTCAGCAACATAAAATTTTGGTAAAAAGTTGAGTTGTCACACTTGAACACCATTGAAATATTAGTAAAGATATAAGGTTTAGTTGAGGGTAATTGGCGCAAAACGTCCCTACCTATGACGGGTTTTGTGGAAAACGTTCTTACGTTTGATTTTTTGGTGCATAACGTCCCTACCTTTGCATTTTCTTGCGCAAAACGTCATTTTCACCAATTTTTAACATAAAATGACCATTATACCTTCCTATATAAATAAAAAAAGAAAAGAAAAATAAAGAATAAATTGCAATATGCTCCAAAATATTTTAAAAAGTGCAAATAAGTCCAAATAAATT
>CAIGRO010304929.1:0-11519 GCA_903798355.1 Fraxinus baroniana | reverse complement strand
TGTGCTTGTCGGAAGTGGGAGTTGATTGGGATACCCTGCATGCATGCGATGGCGATGATTCGGGAATGTCGAAACGAACCGGAGGACTACGTTGACAATTGCTACACAAAAGAAACTTACTTGATTTGTTATGATAATATATTGAATCCTATGAACGGGCAAAAATTGTGGCCAGATGTAAATGCGGGACCGATAAACCCACCAAAGCGGAAGGTGCCTAAGAAGGGCCAGCGACAAAAGAAGAGGATGAGGAATGCGGAGGAAGTTGTAGTGCAGAGTCAGGGAAGTCTTACGTGCAGAAAAAGGGACATGTGAGCATGACGTGCTCCACTTGTGGTGTGCGCGGCCATAACAAAAGATACCACTCCACTACACCTGTCGTTTTGGATGAAGTTGCTATAATTTCATTTCATATGACAATTTCCTAATAACTAATACTTTATAATGTCTTCATTATGGGATTTAGTTGATGCCCCATTGGCGGATGCAGATTTACAACCATTCTCAATGAAGGGGACAACACCTGAAGGTGCTTCGCAGGGAAGAAAAATGGGGCAACAGGCAAGTCATTTAGATAATATGTTAAACAACTTTGAAGAGATACAAGCTGCTGAGTCGTCACAGTTACGGACTACTAGACTGCAGGGTCGATGACGTGCGAAGATGGCTGCATCTACATCTCGACAACCAAGTTAAATGGAGGGTGTTCAAATGGGAGAAATATGTTTACCTGTTTAACAAAGGGTAGTTGTTGGATGCCATAGTTAACTTAGAAACTGTGTTTACTAGTTTGGCCTTTTGAGTTATTTTAGAATCTGTAGTTGTAGATGGCTGCTTCTGTCCAACTATTTTTGAAGTATTTTGGTTTGGGCCTTTTGAATTATTTTGGAACATATGTATTCAACTACTAAGTTACTATCCATGAAATGCCTTATTATCTATGTTTTCTCTTATGTATAAGTAATGTTTCTAAGAAACTGACTTTGTTCACCATTATATGCAAACTAAAACAGCAAACATGAAGACTGCTACGGTTCTTAATGGACAGTCAATTGCATGCCTGTATTTCGAATAGCAAGTGAAATTTGTGCAATGACCGAGGAGAAAATTAAAGAAGGTAAAGAGTACAATACAAAACCAAGTAAACGTTGATTCCAACAAATTAATTTTTTCATTAATCCACAAGAACAATACAACCACATTCAACTACGAACATTACTACTGGACCTACAATTACTACATTCAAACTACAAAAATTACAACTCATGACAACTACGCTCAAACTATTAACATACCCACAGCTATGGTAAGAACAACCCAAAATGCATACTTGTACACTCTCATCATTTTGCAAACTATGCGATGTTCTTCTTCAGCTCTATTCTTTGATCGAATAAACCCATTTATTACTGCCTTGTACCTATCGTTCAATTCCGTGTCAACCCAAGAGAAAAAATTGCATGCCTCTCGAGATCCATAGGATGGGCAACCAACAAACCTCCGATCGGGATTCAATGTTGTCCAAGATGTCTTCACACATGCTAAATGCCTACAATAACAAAACTTTCGTGGCCCATTTGACTCAGAAGCTTCGGACATTTTCACGCCAACACGAGGAAAAATATTCGTGATTGGGATAAAACTATCGGCGAAACTAGATACCGACTGCTGTATACCAATGTACTGAGAATGATCGTTCTGGTTTTTGAATGAATCGGGTGGAAGATCGATTTGGGATGAAATTAGGGTTTGGGCGATTTAGGTGATTGAATTGGTGAAGATGGGAAATGACGGGTTTGTGTGGGTTTTAATTTGGGGTTTTTTTAATATGATTAGGATTTTAATTAAGAGGTGGCAGTATTTTAATGGTGGTTACGGGACACGTCAGGATTCCGTCTGCCGCGTCATCGGGCGTGATAACGATTTGGTTGACGATGATGGATGGAGTGCAAACGGCGAAAGTTGAGTGAGCATTGAGAGACAAATTAAAGTTCAGTGAGCAGTCCGTGATCAAGGTGTAAGTTGAGTGATTTTTGAAACAATTAACTCTTGATGCTGACTTAAATTAAAATCGAGGTTTTAATCCCTACCAAAAAGAGACATATTTGGAATATAAAAAAGCTCCATCATCATCATCTATTATTATCATTTTTTTAAATCATTGAGAATTTCGTTGTCTTTTTTTGGAATATAAAAAAGCTCCATCATCATCATCTATTATTATCCTTTTTTTAACTCATTGAGAATTTCGTTGTCTTTTAACAAAGAGCTGCCTTTTGTCTCATTCAAGACTTAATAGTCGTACACAATGCAATTCTATAGTTATTTTCACCAGTAATTCTCGATCACCTCAACCATGCATGATTTTAATATAAAAAACCCGTTGTTTAAATCTTCAGTTGGGAATATGTCAAAAGCTTTCTCCGCAACTGAAACAAATTCATCAATTGTAGTTGGAGCCTCTTGATTTTGAAATGAATAAATAGTTTTAGAGAAATCAAGATTCACGACATTCATATCGGGATTGTTTGGAAGGCAACAACATAAACGAATGTCGAATCAATCTTTTCTCACATTAAATATACCGACAAAATTGACTGTCTGCAAATTCCCCGCTCTATGGTTTTTACTATTTCGCTTGGCTGCTTCCTTAAACATAAATCGCCATATTCCAACATTACCATTGAATTCTTTATTGGAAGTGCATCAAATCATGGACGAGCAACAATAGTAAAAAATATAAGCTTTGCAATAAATTTTTTACTTTTTTCATTTTGATGGAAATAATACTTTTTCATCGATATGAATTTGATTGTGCATATGTTGACATTTGTAGTAGTAGAACAATTTGTGTCACGCCAAATTCGGGAAACTAATCTAAGTAGATATAGAACAAGAGTTGGAACTTTCAAAATGACTCCTCTGGCTAACTTTCCATCTTTGATTTCTCGGAGCAACACAATTGAAATTTTCATTTTTCGCTTCAACAATGCATATCTCTTGGTGATGTCATGCTATTGTCGAGAGAGGTATCATTCTCTGGAAAATGAGGGAATTATTTCAACTAAATTTCCTTGTTCTGTGCAAAAATGGATATTTGTAACAAGAAATACAATTGATTGGAAAATATTTGAGCCTCTGTTTGCTTCCTATTATAATGTCAATTTTTATCGTTGCAACATGGATCAGTCGCCTTTTTTGACAGTTTTGTCTCATAGTAAGACCCACTTCTTTGATAAAAGGGGTCAAAAATATGCATTTTCCACCTTAAATAATGGAAACAGACGGGCTAAGTTGTTAAAAAGTGTTATTCACACTTGCTAGCTGTTGATAAGAGTTCTATTTGAGGCGTTTTCAGTCGCACTTAAAATTCAATTAAAATTGAAAATATGGTCGTTATTGGATCTAACTCATATAAAAATCAACAATAACGATTAATTTTTCAATTTTAATCCGATTTTAATCTTACCGAACACGCCATTGAACTCGAAATAATCTTTTAAGACATCTTATCCTATTTTAACTCGAAATTGGTTGAAACATAATACCGAAGTCACTGATGTAAACTACCCAAACACACGTCTCCTCTTCTTCAAACTTGAATCTCTCACTCACACAGAACAAACAGTTGAAAGCCCTAATCTCTCCACCGGTGTAATTTCGATTCTGGTACCGATTATTATGTCATCACCGCCGCCGGAATTCGAAGCCCGGCAGCTCAGCCTACCAAAAGCCATCCATACACTATCCCCACGCATTACCTCCCTGCTCTATGATCCCAATTCCCAATCACTCGCCCTACGCCATTCCGATTCCTCTTTCTCTCTCTACTCTTCTATTTCACCGCTTTCTCTCTCCTCCATTCCCCCCTCATCCCAGATTATAGTTCCGTCTCCTACCTCTTCCTCTACCTTTTTCCACATCCAAACCGCTAATTTGTCCGCCACTCTCTTCCTCACCTCCTCCCCTCTACTCCGCCCCTCGGCTGATACCCTGTTTCGGTTCTATCTCCTACGGAAATCCGACGACCGGTTTAGTAGAATCAGAGTTTTTTCCAATCATGGGGACTTGGATTTTGATGAAAATAAGTTTGGAGTTGTATTTAAGGTCAACCATGGGGTGTCGGTAAAGTTATCTGGTGGGATTAATGTGTTTTCAATGTATTCGGTCTCGAATTTGAAGATTTGGGTTTTTGCTGTGAGGATGGATGGGGATGATGGAGATGGAGGAGTTTTGAAATTGATGAAGTGTGCGGTGATCGATTGTTGTTTTCCGGTTTTCACAATGAGGGTTCTGTCGGGGTACTTGATTCTGGGGGAAGAGAATGGGGTTAGGGTTTTTCCGCTGCGACCTTTGGTGAAAGGGAAAGTGAGAAAGGAGAAGAGAGTTGGTAAAAGATTGAATTTGCAGAATGGGTTGATTAATGGAGCTGGTGCTGCAAATGGTTGTGCAAATAGCAGTGGAGGAAAAGTTCCAATTGCGGAGGAGGATTTGAATTTGGTGTCTAGTAAGGGTGGAAAGAGTGAGAAGCATTCTGATAGTGGTGAGTTTGTGAGTTTTCCGATTATTCCTTGTTGTATGTTTTGCTATGCTTGGTCTTCTGCTTTTTTCTTGTTTGACAATATTTTATTTTATTTTTTGTTTAAAAACTTGTCGAAGAAAAATATCAAAGCCTCAAAATTTATTGCTGTGGCCAGGAACTTTTTGAACCTTATAAGTTGCATTTGTGCTGTAAAGATATATTTGCTTGAATTGATAGATTTTTTAATAATGTGGATTTCAATGTTTACTATATGGTCATGGTTTATGTGAAGAAACATGTAAAATTCCAGTGTAGTAGTATGAGAGTCCAACAAATTAGATGTAGGTTTCGTATTTGTAACCAGCAGAAATACAAAAAGGATAACCGAAAGGAAAGACAATTATTTCTGGACATACCACAATCGGCTGTACTATCTTGTAATTAATAATACGAGTTTTGCCGTAGAAGTTATGTACTTCATTTGAGCCGCTAGTAGCTGTCCTTTCAGTGCATTTATTGTTAGGCTATATACACAACCGCTGCACCTTATGATTGTTTCTTCGTTTGAATCTGTCAGCATTTGCTAGACATCTTCATAACTGGCTTGGATTTGGAGATTCTAGCATTTTCCCTGAAAATAATGAAATGATGGGTTTTTAATTTATTATAACAGGTCTTTCTGTGTTTTGATTCTTGTGAATGCTATTGGCTTATTGCAAAATCTAATGCATGTTGAACATGCTCCTGCAAAATAAAAAGCAATTTTAACTTCCCTTTTACCTCGAGAACACATATTTTCCTCCCCTCTCTGAAACTGTGATTCCATTTCTATGAGAAGGCCCGGGGGTCCTAAAAATAGTTAGGGTGGGGCCTTTTTTTGGCCTATCTGTCCCTGGAATAAGAAAGATTAGATTATGATCTCGCGAGACCCCTTTTTATTTCATGGAAGTCCCTGTCAAAGGAAAGGGGCTGTAGGTGGTCTTCTTTCGTTTCTCAACGTTGAAGCAGGACCAAGTGCTTGTCAACCATTACTTGACCATGCAATTTGATGAATTATACTTTCTACCCTCACATGCAAATAGTATTTGGAAAACTTGTTACTTTGTTAACTTGTTCACAGTTACATCTAGAAAAGAAACATAAATATCCATTATGACGAGTATTTATACTTCTCACAATACATGTGCTAATTATGAGTATATGGAATGGAAAGTTAACAACTGAGAAATTAGTCTCTACAATTCAATATAATGCCAAGAATTGAAGATGCCAGAAGAATTACTAGCACAAAAGGAGAAAAAACAAATTATAACTTTGATGATATATTTTGTCATTCGTTCAATTTTGCTGTTAAGGGCTGATACCGCTGACATGATTGAAAGTTGAGCTCGTATATATATATTATATAGTCTATGATTTATGTCTAATACGGTACCACATTTGTGGGATATGAGACTTCTTAGTCTAACTTTTCGAATGTCATTATTATTATTCATGACGAGTAAAAAAGTTTTGCGTTCCTTATCTCATTTAATCGTTTTTTCTACTCCATGCATTAATTATTTGTTGTTTATTTTGAAACTTCTAATTCTAAGGTTGGTTATTGTTTTACGAGCGATGTATGTTATAATAATCTGCCAAGGCTATCTCTTATTCATATTTACTCGTTCTTGCTGTAGGGGCCTTGTAGCAGTTGGTTCACTTTGTCCCTCCAATGCCATTCCTAGCTTTATTTCTTTGTCGTTCAAGTCAATTTGATTTTCTCTGGAACAATAACATTGGGAATTTTGTCCTTGAACTAATCTTTATTTTGAAATTTGAATTTGGCCTTAATAAACTGAAGTTATGAACCTATCTAGGGGATTTAAGCTATCATATGAATAGCTTAACATTGACTACCATTTTGATAGTATAATGGTTCATTGAGAACATCAAGTATGCCTCATACCATGGCCCCTGTGTGTGGTGTCTTCTTAATTAACTAATGTAAATGGTTTTGGTATATGATTTAGAGGAAAATTTTAGTAGTTAAAACGGAGGACAATTTTCTTTAAAGGAGGTTGTGTCTGAGAATGGGACCGAACTACATTGTTTGGTCTATCTTGGTCAAATAATACATGGACGAAATTTTGTTTTAATTTTTTTGGTCTCATGTACACAACTATAGGTTAAAGATTTCAACTTTCAAAATGGATAACTAAATAAGGGGTGACTATTGAGAATAATTCTTTTAACTTTAATCATGATTATTTATTTTCCAAACTTGGATTATTTATCATTCTTTGAGATGGTTATATTAATATCACCCTCCCACTATCAGTTAGTACCCAGTTTGCAAGTTTAAAGTCCACTCCTTGTTTCGATGTGGGAACATAGTGGTAGGAAAGAAATAGATAGTTTTATTAGTTATGTTTCTTTTATTAGAACGGAAGAAAAGAAAAAAGGCGAGGACAACTTTTAATTTCTGTTTGTCATTTCTTCCGTTCCTTTTTCTAGTTATTTTGTTGTTATTTCCTCACGGGAGATTCACACAAGTGATACTTCACTCAATGATGCACAGTTAAGTCATGATAAGCTTTTTGTGGAGAAGTCCTATTATCTAAGTTACTTTCAGATGTCATACACGCTGTAGATTAGATATTTTATTCTCCACTCACTGAGACAGAAATTTTCATTTTTATAAAGTGCCACGTCTTCTATATCGTCTTGTTCCTTAAATGATGTGAAGCTGCTATTACTTAGGAAAATGTGCTTTTGCTGGATAAATAAATCAGGATCAATGATTGATTATTTTGTGAATCAATATAAATTCATGGGTTCTACATATGAATTAAATATTGAGAGCTTCAAAAGGGTGCTGTTACCTTGGGCTGGTTGTACTATACTTTCACCGAATTCTATGTCTTATTAACTATCTGTAGCTGCCCTGTTACAGTTAAGTAATCTTCATTGCAGGATTGGTACTTTTCTAATAAATTTGTGATGTTTATAGACCCAAATTTTACCTGTTATTCATTGGATGAGGTTTTTGTAATAGGCCTCTGAAACTGTTTATTTTGCCATTGCTACAGCTGCTGATTGTGCATTGTAACTTGCAGTAAAGTTGAGGTCTATGAAACTTAGGCAAGACTCTAGGGATAATGGTGCATGTTTTGTGGCTTTCAAGAGAGATGATGTTGAAAGTTCAATATCAGTGAAGATGCATGGGAAATCAGCAAAGGCAATATCCATGCAGGCGCTATCGGCAGACAAATTCCTGATTTTAGACTCTGTTGGAGATCTACACCTTTTGTGCCTCCATTATTCTGTCCGTGGATTGGAAGCTCCTTGTCACATGAAACAATTAACTCAGACGATGAAAGTTATAAAGCTGGCGGTTCTTTGTGATGTTCCCTCAGGTATGCTTGCTTCATTTCTCTTGAAGTCTTAAATCTGAATTAGATTGTGCATAAGCATAATCAAACATCTTATTTAAGTGACACGAGTTTTTATTGAAGTTCTGATAGCTTTAAATAGGAAATAACCTCGAACAATATGACCACATACTTTCTCCAACTTTTTTGCATCCGACTTTAGCTTCGTAAGAAAATAAGAAAATCTGATAATGGCATCACAATCTGGAACTGAAATACCTCTTGCCATCAAGATGCAGCCGAACAAACTGTTTGGATATCAGATGGACATCATACTGTACACCGGATGGTAATGTCTGGCATGGATACTTCTACTGATGAAACGAAAAGTAAAGACAGCAAGGAAGAGCTCATTCAAACCTCAGGTTCCAATTTTCTTCATGTCCACATCTGCAGAGTTTCTTTCTTGGCATTCATGCATATTTTAATCAACAATATGAAAAAGTGGCATGTTTAGGTAAAAAAATTAATGCATTGATTGTTTCTAACCAAAATGGTCAGATAACAACTGCATAATGATTGTTCTGGACTTCAAATGCCACGATATTCTGGCTTCAGCAAATGCCTTCTCATTTAGTTTGCTGCTGGTCGTTTGATTAATAGTACTTGCACATGTAGCTTCTAATATGCATTCAAAGACTTAGGTCGTAGTTCTCCGTCACACTATTTGAAAGAGTTTATCATACAGTTACACAATTTTTTTTTCCCTTAGTAAATCAGCATTGGTTTCCAAATAGGTGGAGTTTTAATGCCTGCTTATATCTGAAACTGGAGTTTATGACCCCGATATTTGATGAATAAATCTTGTGTAGTTTAGCTAAAACTATTCTTTAGTTTTTTACAACCCATTCATGGTGACTACTAAATATTGAAACTGGACCCGTTCTATGTACTCATACATATTGTAACTAATGTTTTTGCTAGTGACACAAGCAATTTTTACCAGTGAAAAAATCCATGAAATGGTGCCTTTGGCTGCAAATGCAATATTGATTCTTGGACAAGGTATGATGTGGATAAGTACCATTTCTTTATATGATACCAATATTGAATTTCACTGTTCCTGTTCCTTCTTTATTTCAATTTTGTTTTGTCACATCTAGTCTAGTTTTGTTTAGAGAAGGAAAACATTTCTCTCATTTTTAGTGGTTAGGGGTGGAGAAATGCCTGTGTATTGCAAATTATCTTCAATGAGAAACTATTTTGTCGGAACTGTTCTCCGGGGGGTGGGGTGCTGAAAATGATTATTAGTTTTGTCTCAGTCATTATCTTTTATGTTCTCTTGACAATTTTCGTGTCTGTTATTTCAGGAAGCATGTTTGCATATGCCATTTCCTGATCTTGTCAAGTGGTTCTGTCTTCAAAGTGGTGAGTCTTTGTTTTTGTCTTCCTCATTGTATGCAGAAGCTTCTTAGGCTCCTCCCAATGATATTCAAGAACTTTTTTTGTACCAGATATAGGTGGGTGTCAAGAAAAATTCCTCATAGTCGCACGATTCTTGCTTTAAAGAACATTAGAACAAAAGTAGTGATTTCTTTATTGATGGTCGTGAATTTTTGGACAAAGGCATTACTTTTCCTTTATTTCAAATTTTTTGCAGGTCATGTTTCATTGGGTAGCTGATCTCTTCCTTTTGAATGGGTTCCCTCCATATTTGTTTTGTTGGAAAAGGCAAGTTTTCTTTTCTCTATGCACAATATAGTTTTGAGTCCAGAGTTGTCAAATTCTTCGAGCCTAGATCACTTTGTAATTCAATTTATTTAGGTCATGATTTTTAGCTGTCTTGGACTGTTTCACTTGGCCTATGTTTGTCTCATGTTTATAAACTATTTATAAACTCTCAAGCCACTTTGTATTCAAACATTTCGAGGGACTCACAAATACTACCCACTTTTCCACTACTCATTTTCTATATATTTATAATTTAAACTGTTTATAAGCACTTCCCGAACATGGTTTTAATCTCTTTGTTTTTCATTTCTCTTCTTGTTTAGTCTGGAGCTGCAGTTGTCTACTATGTGCAATGGTGCATATCAGTTCGAGGATGCTGAGCTCTTGAAGTAAGTATAATCATGAACAAATTTGTGCTCGCAAAAACAGCCAAATTTGAACATTGTAGCAGAATTTCACTCTTAAAATAAGTTCCTTTGGTCCATGTGGGGATTAATTTTATCTTCTTGGACTGGATAGAAATCGGGTTGCATGATGCTTAATGTTAAGAGGACGAAAGGCGGACCTGATAGCAACAAAGGAAGACACTGTTATAAGACCTCTGAAAGTTGCAGAAAAAGTCAAATGATTGTCATTGCAATTTAAATTCTGAATTTTGAAGTAAAAGCGTAAAATCTTGGTTTGTTCTTCACGCAAATATTCAATAGATCCTTCAGGTGTTACCATTTTGATAATTCTGCTGTAATGTTGATGGATTAGGATGGTTAGTGGATTTAGTTCTTTCTCATACGATGAGTATTGATGAATTTAGATTTCAGATTTTGGAAATGATTATCTGGAAATAAAGTTATGATTTGCTTTGATGGACCAAGTATCTGAAGTAGTATATTGTCAGATTCTTGTTAAGGACCTTGTCTATTTATTGGTAGATGATAAATATTTCTCCTTTCTTTTTGTTACTTACGTGTTCCTGTATGAGTCTCATCTTCACGTTTTCTCTTAAATTGATGCAATCTCAGGTTGACTGTTTATCTGCAGAAGTATCAAGGATATCCCAGTCTGCTGGAGGATGGAATGGTCAGACTGCTGACCAAGATTCACTCAGTGACTTGTGAAGCCTCTTCTGTGGCCGGCTTCGGTAATGCTGGGACGAAACTTGGTGGTAATTTGGAAGCCCTGTGTGCTGGTTCACTGCTTTATACAATTTCCTCAGATGTAGTGCTTTTCTGCTTATGTTGATTTTTAAGTCTCTTTTGCATGTCTGCCTGAAAGTCCCAAGGTGTAACTTTGCTGCATGTTTTGTGGCACGGTCTGGTTTGTCTGCACATCAATTTGCTCGGTATTGTTGCTACCTGGTTTACTGAGTAATTTATCAAGCAATATAACTTTCTTTAGCCTCTTTGTTATTGATTATGTGGATAATCTCAAAATTGATTTTTCATGTGGTAAGGGATATTTGTTTTCCTGCCCATGAAAAGATTATCAAACTNCTCGGTATTGTTGCTACCTGGTTTACTGAGTAATTTATCAAGCAATATAACTTTCTTTAGCCTCTTTGTTATTGATTATGTGGATAATCTCAAAATTGATTTTTCATGTGGTAAGGGATATTTGTTTTCCTGCCCATGAAAAGATTATCAAACTTGAATTCTTTGATACATATATTTTGGGTGTCAAATTGGACTTCGATCGTACCTCTCTGACTGGGAGGGTTAGTTCAAACCTAGTACAACCCGGGCTACGCTCAGACCGACCATGGACCAACCTGTCCTATTTTCTTTGAATAAAGCCTCTTGTATATTGTTATCTTGACATCAAGTTTGACACTGTGTAAATTCAAATTGTGTTTGGCGGGACAGTGTGTTGTTTTTAAAAACTGTCCAATGTGATGTCGCCCCGTGTTACAATGTCAA
>CAIGRO010304915.1:0-12445 GCA_903798355.1 Fraxinus baroniana | reverse complement strand
TACTTTTAAATTTTTCCCTTCAAAACAATAAGACTGCACGAACCATCCGTGTTAACTCTTTGACACAACCGATCCACAATCCCATTCAAACATTTAACCTATTTATGTACGCTATATTAGCTTTTTTCAAGGATAAACTGTGTGAGATTAATAGGAATTGTGATCATTTTCTTGCAGCCTACCTAAACAACAAAGACATGAGATAGTATAGCAACGACAAATTTCATCTTTCGCGATATAATATGTTTTCTTGAAATCTTAACAACCATTTTCGATGAAACAATACAAATATGACTTCATGAAAAAATAAATCATCATTAAAAGTAAAATTTCCAATTAGATGACTCTAGAAGGTATCATCCAAATGAAAAGTCAATGGATGAAAAGTCAATAGTTCTAGTTATTCTTTCAATAATTCTCTGTGTGTGTGATATTGAAGTGCTTGAAGAGTTGTAGGGATGACAATAAAACCCGCTCAAACCGATACTAATGGGGTCCCGTCCCGAATGGGACGAGGATTACCCGCCCAAACGGGTACAGGGGCGGGGATGGGACGAAGAGCATNCCGCTCAACTCGATACCCGTGGGGCCCCGTCTCGAATGGAGCGGGAATTACCCGCCTAACTGGGTACACGGGATAGGGATGGGGCGAAAATCATTATCCCGAAATGGGTACGGGGTGAGTATGGAAAATATAGTCCCCGCTCCATTTAAAATTAATTTCAAAATTAAATTTTTTATCGAACAAAAATAATAAATTTATCATCATTTTTAAAGAAAACATAAGTTGCTTTAAACAAATGAGTAAAAAGGTAATAATATATTAATATTTACTAACCAAAGACATAAATAAATAATTTAAAATAAATAAAAAATAAAAAGAAAAAAATAAATGGGGTGAGGGACTTGCCCCGCCCCGATTCCGCCCTATTACGCTTTAATCGGGTATGAGTATGGGATAAGGTAATAAAAATAATCGACGGAACGGGAGTGAGATTGACCGACACGTCCAATATCCGCTTCGTTGCCCTCCCTAAGGGGTTGTGAGGCACATGTACTATGCCTAACGTAGTGAAAGCAAGAATATTTAGAGAAAGTGTGACACACTTGAAGATGATATACTACAAGAGATGACATCACTTTTGTTAAAAATCTCACAGAATGGAAATGAGCATTTATCTTGGCAGCCAAATGTAGGCTAAACTGATAAAATTACACCGATAAGAGCTAATGCATTATATATTTTTAATCTTAATATAATGGTAGTCACATTTTGGCTAATTAATAATATTTACCATAATGTTAGAAGACTTAGAGACTCTATTTGACAAATTTATAAATCAATTATCGATAATCAAGTTTCATTGTTAATCATGCATTTTAATATATTAATAAACACTGTTATCTTATCTAATACTTATTTCTATCTATTTATGTATTATATCTTTTATAATAAAAGAATATTTAAGCTTTTATTATTATTATTATTATTATTATTGAGAAAGAAATATTTAAGCTCTTATATATAATGTCACTATCTCAATCTACTGCTTTTTCAACCTTGTGGTCCAAACAAGGTTAAATGCATTGTTATATTCTTGCACATTTTAGTTTAGGGAATAGTTGACATGCCATAGAATTAGACGATAGAATCAATTGTAGATGTTGAAATCCGATATATAAGGTGTTCAATCTTGCTATGACCCCAAAATAGAAGCCACTACTTACATTGAGAACGAAAAATAATACTCCATCCATATCATAAAGATAGTTTTGCTTCTTCTTTTTTTTCGCTTATCTCAAATATGGACAATTTTCCTTGTTAAGACTATAATTGATTTTTTAGTTTTTTTTTTTTGTTGGAAAAAATGGGTGATTTATGTATAGATTATATATTAACACAACAAATTAAATTAGCATAAAAATTATAATTCAATAATAATATAATCATAAGACAAAAGTAGAGAGTTAGGAAAAGCAAGCTTTAGAGAGTCACGTAAAGGGTACTGTTTAAAGTCGTGTTATCTTCTCTTCGTGGGTACTTTCGACGCTACATGGCTTCAAGATAAAACTTATATAGCTCACAGCATGTTTTCCTTCTATTGGCACACCATAGGAAGTTAAAGAAGAATCTCTTATCGAGTTGTCAAAACTATAAAAATATAGTATGAAATATAAATGGAGTATTTTTTATGTATTCAAGTTGTATCTTTTTATGATGCATCTAACAATGAAATCACCACCCCTTTTATAGGGAAAAATTAACCCTCTCAATAATGAAAAATTAATTAATTCATAACCTCCATTTAAATATTTAAGTAATCGTGTCAACGAGTCGAAACTCGAAACTCGGGCTCAATTGGAGGAAAAAGTGTTCGAACTTTTTTGGCCTCGTCGTGCCGAACAAAAGTTCAGCCAAAAAATTGAGTCTCGACCTGAACTTTAGGCTCGAACCTTAACAGACCGAGCCGGCTTTTTCTTTTTCCCCCAAGCTTCAAATCTAATTTTTTTTTTTTATTATTTTTTGTTGTTGTAGGCAACTAGTTCTAATATTTTTTTTTTTTTTTTTAGATTCGGCTTGTCCAGGTCTAAAATTGCCCGTGATGGGGCTATGTGGTTCCGAGCTATGAGCTAGCTCTGCTCAGGCTTTCTAGGGCCGAGCCACGGACGGAGTCAAGCCATTTTTGTTATGGATAGTCCGAATCGTCGAGCCATTTTGTCATCCCTATATTTAAGTATATGTTATATTATAAATTATGATTTTAATTAAACCAAAAATGAAAAATAAAATGTAATAATTTTGAAAGTTGACACTTTAATATAATTTCCAACAATTTAACGTGTCTTTTTATCAATAAATATGAACTACTCCTACTTAAAATATTATTCAATGTCGAGTTATATTACTAAAATTATAAGAAAAAGTTATTGTTCCAACTATATTAATTATATTTTCTGTGAAAATAGAAGAAAACTATCTATAATGGATGGAGGTAATGATAACTACTAACTTGTGAGGGCAAGTCAATACACATATTTATCATAGTTCAATCCTAGTTCCTCGTTTCATTCTCGTTTTGGGAGAATCTATTCAGGCCGTGTTTGACACCCATACTCATTCTCATTTTTTTCATTTCAACCACATTCTTCAAATAAAAAAATATTACACACAAATTTAAAACTTTTCATTGCTTTTCAATCACACATTCTTCCATTAATCACTATTCCAAAATTCATTTTTTTCCAAAATCGGTGTCAAACACAAGCTCAATGTTCACATTTGGTCATTTTTCCAGAATTGTTTAGACATGAACATCTATTATGTAGCAGCTACCCACCCTTCCTATTCTAACTCTAATTTCTATAGCCAGATCAACGAGCCGAGACTCAAAGCTAGGGCTCAGCTCGAGCAAAACAGGTCGGGCACTTTTGGGCCCGAGCTCGGCCAAAAACTTTAGGCTCGACCCAAGCTTCGGCTCTGACCTTTACGAGCCGAGTCGGGCCGGCTAGATTTTTTTATTATTATTTTTTTGAGCCCTCGGCTCAGTGGAGACAAAATTGAAAATTATAAGTAATTTTTTTTTTTATCGATCTTGTGCAAAATCTTACGAAGACTTGGATTTAAAATTTAGTGTGGGGACATTGAACTCCACAGCTCCCACTGTAGATCTGCCCATATGGATGAACCTTGTACAAACTGACTGAATTTCTATAAATATATCAAATCAGTAGGAGGATGAACATCCAAAATACTATGGAGTTCAAACCAGAAGAAGCACTAGAGCCGATGAGTCCTAGTGCTCAATATCTGAAGAGCTCAGCATTATCATTAAGTATTTTAGGTGTTATGGAACTAGAAGTTCCAATTGATGAGTCCATTGCCATGCCATTCCTCAGAGAATTATTCATACCCATGAATCGTCGCTTTTCCTCAATCATGGTGAGTTGTTTGATGCTCGTCGTTTTTGTTTTCAAGGTTGAGGCACGACCGTGGTAAAATCATGTTACTAGTGTTCGGGAATAAACTTAAATTTTTCGTTATAATCCTTTGATAGACATGTTTCAAGACTGTATTTCATCCAATAACTAGTTGTCGAAAACATAGAGATTATAATATTTCTAACTAGGTGTACACAAAATGGCGAGTTAATAATCAAGAAGTGATTTTTTGTACTCCAAGCAGGTTTCCGGGGAGAGAGGAGCAAAGAAATGGAAAAGGGTGGAGGTAAATCTAAAAGATCATGTAAATATACCAGTTCTTCCCACTGGCTTGTCAACTGATTATTACGATGAATATTTTAACGAGTATTTATCAAAACTAGCATGGGAGCAACTTCCAGAAAATAGACCTTTGTGGGAAGTTCACATATTTAACTATCCAACAAACCATGCAGCTGGGAATATGATATTCAAACTTCACCATTCACTTGGTGATGGCTATTCTATAATGGGAGCCCTTCTGTCTTGTCTACGAAGACTTGACAATCCTTCTATGCCATTAACATTCCCATCGCGTGGTTCTAACCAGAAGCCTAATCGTCACAGCCATGGTTTTCTTAGGCACGTGAACAGGGTTTTTTCAGGGTTGATTAACACTGCATATGATTTCGGATTTAATCTGTTGAAAAGCAGTTTGATTGAAGACGATAAATCACCTATTAGATCCGGGCATGGAGTTGAGTGTGGACCATTTTCTGTAACTACAACTACCCTTTCACTTGAACATGTCAAGGAAATCAAGACCGAGCTTCAAGTGGTAAGTTATTTGGCGCTTCTTATTCTTGTTTCCTTGTTTTGTTATTGTCAATTTTCTACATTTTTTTTTTTTTGTTGCTCGTGTAAGTTCATTCATTTAAGGATTGCATTTCTTTCACAGACGATTAATGACGTGATTACTGGGGTAATCATATTTGGAACCCGATTGTACATGCAAAGAGAGAATCAAGATTCAAGTAAAGCGAACTGTACAGCACTTGTACTACTCAACACTAGGGCCATTGGAGGTTACAAGTCAGTGAGTGAGATGAACAAACCTAATGCAGAAATGCCATGGGGTAATCGTTTTGCATTCTTGCACGTTTCTATTCCAAAATTGACTGCCTCTGAATTAAACAATCCACTCAAATTTGTTGACAAAGCCCGTCAATTAATCAAGAGGCAGAGAAATTCTGCATCAGTTTATCTGAGGGGTCAGTTTCTTGACGCCATCACAAAGTTTAGAGGCCCTGAGGTATGTATATTGATTTTCCATGTAACAAAGCTTATTTTCATCTCATATTTTACCAGTGTTTGCAAGTTTACTTTTTGGCTTATATTCTAGTTTCGTACGATCAAGATTTCGTTTGTCACTTCAACTTGGGTATAATCCGCGGTTTACCTCCTCTAGTTATTGAGGGCCAGTGGCTGGTGGTCCGAGAAATTAGTCTGGCTAAGTTGGGATACCTGGGTACCAAAAAAAAAAAAAAAAAAAAATAAAATCAAGTATATACCACACCCCCATCTAACGTGGCCCCACCTATCCTTTAAAAAAAAAAAAAATTGATTTCGTTTGTCACTATAATAAAACAGATATGGTAATGATAGAATCCATCACCAATTTCTCAAAAATTAATTGCTAATGGAGTCTTGAGGAAGACAGCAGTTTTTATCTGTTTTATATTTAAATATTTTTTCTTCGATATTTTGATAGTGATTTATTGAAGGTACATGTATCCTAAAATACATAAAAATCTTTCAGAAAATTTACTATCCTAAATAATTTGGGTTTGATGCAACAGGCAACTGCTCGATACATCTATGGCACATTAAATAATTCAAGCCTGATGATATCAAATATGATTGGGCCGATGGAACAAATGGCTTTAGCTGATATCCCAATTAAAGGATTGTACTTTACCGTGCCTGGAGTACCACAGGTATTGTATACTTCCGTATAAATAGTTTTTCTGTATTTTTAAAATTAGATTCAGTTTCATCTCTCAGATACAGATATCTGGATTCTCGAATGAGATTAATTGTTTATAGTCTCTTTGATATATATGCTCGATAGAGGTTTAATTTTTTAATTTCAATGCTGCAATTTTATATATCTACATTGAATTAATTGGTTCTTCATAACATGTTGTGCATGCTGAATTATGCAGAGTCTTCAAGTAACAATTGTGAGCTATGTGGACAAGCTGAGAATTGTCATGTCGGTGGAGAAAGGTTTCATCGATCCAAATAAATTCAAGTCATGCATTGAATATGCCTTTGATGCAATTTCAAAAGCAGCGTTGTTTTAAGTTCATTTAGAATTTGGTCGGAGTTTAATGAATAATTTAAGGTTGTATCTTATGAACCTTTACTAGTATTTGTTTGATGAGAAATGTATGTCAAATTTATTCACTTTCTCCATGCCCTAAGTTCATTTAGAATTTGGTCGGATATTAATAATTGGATTAGTTTACTAAATAATTTAAGGTTGTATCTTATGAACCTTTTCTAGTATTTGTTTGATGAGAAGTGTATTGTCAATTTGATTCACTTTCTCCATGCCCTCTATCGAAATGTCTAAATGGCTTATATTCTTTCATCCCTTTTTTGATCTTGCAAGGGAAATTAATTTCTTTCCTAGAATATTGGCTTCTTTATTTGGACTTCAGTCACATCTTATTAACGCTTCAAGAAGTTGAACAATTGCATAACGGGGGCAATGGATGGCACTTCAACTTTGTTTTGAAGTTTTACCTACCGCGTTGATGTTTATATACATGCTATAAAAATATATACATATTTTTTTTTAATTATTACATAAACCTTGGTCTTTATGCATTGTAATATTTGTCTACCATAGAGAACATGCTATAGAAACAAACTCGAACCCTTTGTGCATAAGGTTCAATCATGTTTAATACTAGTACCACAATCCGCTACTCACACAAATACATGAACAACAACATAGTATAGTGAATATTTTACCGAATCTCATACTTATTCTATCAATTTCAACATCTGCAGTTTTAGTAGTAATTTTTCTAAAAAAAATAAATTGAATTGGTTGCTTTGAGAATTAGCTTGCTAAGTTTTGACTTGTTTCCTTTAAAAGGTCATCTAATCAGAGAAAGTAACTTCAGAAAATTGTATAAACTGACTCAAAAACTTCTCTCTCTCTCTCTCTCTCTCCCCCCTTTTTTTTCGTCTCGAAAATAGCTTTTGATGAATAGGGGTGTGACGTTGGGCAGAATACAATTATTCTATAGCTGATTTCAGTAGATAATTAAAAGAGAAGAACACCAAGAAAACAAGAAAATTCTTTATTATTCATCCAATCTGCGAAAACAACCCACAAGTCAAGTTAAATAGCTAGAAAATCGCAATTATTGAAATTTACCAAAAATAGCAAAATCACAATAATCATGCCAAAAGAAAGTACGTAATAAAAGAAATAATATATCAAAAATTTGGCTCGAATTGAGCTCATAATCTATGTTAAAAAGGTAAACGAGATATTAGCAAAAAAGAAAAAAAAATTAACTAAAATTGGGGGTTCGGAAGAGAAAACAACGGATTTTGCCCTTAAAATGAATGCACACTGAGCAAAGCTCGGTGGCCACGACGTGAGCGCCCAAAAGAGCTTTCCGAATTGGGGTCATGAGTCTCATTCAGACGACCATAGTCAAAGTTATGACCAAAATATCGAAACGTATCTAAAAATGGCTCCAATTATGAAATATCGTCGATTACTTGTCATTTTTACACTGATCCATCAACTCATGGTACCTCAATGCCATCAACGAGTTATCGGACAATCTGACATCATTTGACTCAGATCTTCGTGCAACAAGGTGTCTGGTACATCATTTTCCCTTGCCATGTAAGCATTTTATGGTAATATGATATACTTTTTAGTGCAATTCATAGCCAATTAAATATCCTCTCAAAAATATAAAGTGTGAAAAACGACATCGGTGCGTAGCACATTGGACAAGAAGGTGTTCATGCCATTGTTGGTGGATTTCAACATCTATAATTATTAAAATAATCTGTCATCATCTAAGAAACGATAGTACAAATTGAATTTGTTGCGTTGTATGCCAAAATATTTTTTAAACTAACTGTGCAAGAAGTCAAGAATGCAAGATAGTCGTCATTAATGTAAATATAGGCATGCGACTTGACAGTGTACTGTAGTTCCCAAATGCTTCTCTCTTTTCCTAATTTAAAGAACTATAAATTTGTGGAATCTGTTGGGAAAATAATGTAATATATGGAATTTATCTTGCTCCAATTTATGTTCAAAATATCTATTTGGTAAGTGAAAAATTGGATAGAGTTTCAACTGACTCGGTGAAAGAAATAAAGCAAAAAATAATATGGCCAAGGCCAGAATTTGATTCTTTCTCCTTAAGATCCAGTAATGCTTTGCACTAGTGCTGCAAGTCTTCATTTTCTAAGATACGACTTTGACTTGTAATAGTAGAACACTACCCTACAAGACATGACAAACTTACTAATGTTTTGATCTCTATAAATTGGAAGAAGACTAGAATATTCAAGAAAATAATATTCGAGATTGAAATGCAAATTACGAAATAGTGCATGAGGTAAAGGAATACTCCCTCCTTCCCAGAAATAGGTTTGCTTCCATTTTCCCACAACTTAAAAAATGTAATTAATATAGTTGACAATATAATTTTTTCTTATATTTTCCTAATATGCCCTTCCATTAAATAATGATTTAAATATGAATAGTTTTGTTGATAATAAGACACATTAAATAAGGGCATAATAGAGATTAAAATATTGACTATATTCTAAACAAGGAAAGTGACATATAATTATTAACGACGAAAAGGAAACGAATCATATCCTTATGGGACGGAGGAAGTATTATTTTGTTGGAGAGAATCAAAAGTTATTTTGGAATAAATAAAATCTTGCATATGGAGGTCTATTTGTAGAAGTTGAAATGTCGTGTTTGAAAGACATAACTACTTAAAAAGTTGTGTTTTAAACAATCACAACCTGTCTCGATGGCAACAGCTGAAACAGGCAAGTTTTTAAAGAAAAATCGTCAATTTCTAGAAAACACAACATCTTGTGCATGTAGGATTTGGCCCAACCTACAAACATGTAGCTCATCTCTCCTCAAAGACTATGGTACCCCTTATGGCCCAAACCCAAGTATCGGTATTGAGCTATATAAAGCTTTTGTTCTTTACTTTTCCCACATGGGATTAGATACGTTACCTATTTTCCACCATTTTATTTCCAAATTATTTCAATTTCAAGTGACATCTTTTTACTTTAATTTCTCATTCACCCAAGATCTATTTTAAGAAAATAAATATACTTACAAAGTAGAACGCTAGAACGCTTAGCCAAAGAAATATTTTTTTCAATTATGGGGACACACTCAAATAATTGGTCAAACAAACTCATAAAACCAATTTCCAACAATTCTCCACATGAGTGAAAATTATTGCAACAGACTATGCAAACCCTAATAGAGAGATCAAGCGAAAAGTTAGTGCATCAGGATAAGTACCTTGTGAGTTTGAACCTTCTGTAGTAGAATATTATCGTATTAACTTGGCCAATCATTGAATGCGATATTTTGAATTGGTGTAAACCAACACAATATTACTTGAACAATAACCTCCCTAATATTTTCGAGTTCTTATTGTTATGTTCGTTTTGACTCTGAGCAAGTCTTAAGTTTCATAAGCGTTTTGGAGAATTGAAGCCTTGAAACATTCTCACAGAAGCGCCTCCCTTTTAGATAAACTCATATTATATGTAACCTAACCTAAAATCTATAGATAGCACTTTTCGTAAGAGTTAAGCCAAAGTGATCTACTCAAGGGCTTCATGAATGAGAATTAAGGCTAGATAAAACTCCCGAATGGAATCAAATCGAACCGAGCGATTGTTCTTAAATTGAATACTCGAACGGGTATCTGAATTGAGAATCAACGTGTTTGAATCGATTATCGGTTCTAGATCGAGAACCGAAGAACCGAATAAGAATTGAATCTCCATAACATTTTTTTTAATCTTAAATAAGTTAAATTATTTTATTTTTTCTAAATAAATTTGTAACTAATTAATTTGGCCCAAACCCAAAATATGATTTTTATTATTTATAATTTAAAGCACAGTCCCAACTTAATCAATTGACCTAAGTTTTACCGAAATTCTTATTCTACCGTAGTGCCATTATAGAGAAATCGAATTTGAAGCTTGGATGCGCCTCTCTTCATTATTATGAGCTCTCTATTCTCATCTTCCTGTGATTTTTTGTAATGCTAAATCTATAAAGAACTCAACAAAAAGAGGCACAAAAGATATCATGGGATTGGACTACATTATTTTGTTAGAGTTAAAACTGAACATATCATTAGTTGAATTAATGTAGTGTTGTTATAAATATTAAATAACTTAATTATTGTACGGAAATCTGGATTCATGGAACTGAACTTGAACGGTTTCATTATTAAATTTGGACCTGACGGTTTCACTTATTAGATACTCGAAAATTCGGATTCGGTCCTAATGAGAGCACCAACCTTGTAAACCTTGTACAGAAACTTACGTTGAACTCCACCACAACATCATGGTAAAATTCAAAACTTCTACACCAGGAGCGGAAAAAAAAAAAACGAATTTGTAATGCACATGTATCCACTGATTGTGTATTTTTTTGTTGGTGAATAGGTTCCGTTAGGCAAAGTGGCATTTTCTCGGGTCAATTGATTCATACCAATGAATATATGGTAATGCCTGCAACTATAGTAGCTAAATTGTCAATTTGGTTATGAGTGTTTATTTTTTTATAAGCGTTTTGCCTTTGACTAAAATCCTGTAATAATGTTTTACATGCTTAAGTTCTGTTTGTGAACGGACAAATAGTATAAATTATAGAACAACACAATCATTAGGCATTACTGTACATTATCTTGATTGGAAGGGCTTTTTGGGGAATCCCCTCCTCTATTAAAAGAGGCAAGGGTAATTATATTGCCGCTACAAAAAGTTTTTGTGGCACCACATTTTTAAATATTTTTTTGATTTATAAAACTGAACATTAATAAAATGGAGTAAATAACCTCTTAATTATTTCTTTCTATTTTTTTTTTAAAAAGTAAATCCATTTTCTTTGATTCCTACACACACCACAATTCCCATGGCAACACAATTCCAATTCCAGCCATCTTTTCTTGTTTCCTTCTTCTATAGGTAGAAAACGAATGCAGATTGTAGAGCATAATTCATGTTAATTTTTCCATAAACGTTCTTTTTGGTTGCTCCATATAATTGAAGTAACTACAATTTATATATTTTTTAATAAAATACATTATTATTCCCCACAAACATAAACCTAATTTTTTTTTACAGTTAAAAGTTCTGCCTTCATGATACCACAAGTAAATGAATTTATCAATTTGTGTAATCTTCAAAAGTTTTTATCTGCTTTTGATTCATTACATATGTTCACACAATTCTACATGGAGATAATTTCACAATACAAATCACTCAAGTAAGCAATCACAGAACGATCTTTCTTCCAACATATAGTGAGATAATCGCGACTACTGTTGAGAAAGGGTTGAGAAGAGAAGGCGATTAATAATGGAGGATGTGTACACCACATTTTTTTTTTCTCCTTTTTCATTTTTATTGCATTAGGGGTATAGTAGTAAATTGGTTGTAGTTTATTTATTAAAATGATATTTTAATTGTGGTGAAATTATAATATGGTGTATTAAGTTAATTTTGTTGTAGTAATATAATTACACCCAAGAGGCAATCCTCCGTCTACTGTTCATTTATGAGGTATTTTCTTTTCCCAATTTATCCTCCCTTTTCATGACAAATTCCACTTCTATCTTCTTTCATAAAAAAGGTAGGCGGTGCTGGAAAACAAAAAACGGTGTGCCACGTTAAAATAATAATAATTTTTTTTTAAAACGAACCTCCGCGCGCGGAGGTTGCATTTTAGTATCTAAAACTTTTAGGATAGAGATGTAAAATCAACCTCGAATATGGTAAATAATGTCGAATATGATAAATAATTGGCGAGTTTAAATATGGTAAGTGTAAAATTAAATATTTAAAAAAAATTTAAATGAAAAAAAAAAACTATTTTTATATTTTATTACGGTAGAAAAAAATAAGAAATTTTATTAAGGTGAAAAAACTATAGCGCCACGTTTTAAAAAATAAAAAATTTAAGGAACCTCCGCACGCGGAGGAAGAAACCTCCGCGTGCGGAGGTTAAGGTGAAAAGCGCCATGTTTATTTAAAAAAATAATTATAATTATAATAATAATAATTAAGGAACCTCCGCACGTGGAGGCCGAGTTTAAATATGGTAAGTGTAAAATTAAATATTAAAAAATTTAAATGAAAAAAAAAACTATTTTGATATTTTATTACGGTAGAAAAAAATAAGATATTTTAT